>CABHPP010135428.1:10637-48155 GCA_902168425.1 Peromyscus attwateri | reverse complement strand
CAAGGTCGGGGGAAAGAGAGCTTAGGGGAGGTCCCAGCTGGATCAGGAGCAGAGTGGGAGAACGGGGAGGGAGATACCATGATGAATGAAGACCCAGGGGAATAGGAAGAAGCAGAGTGCTAGAGAGGTCTCCAGAAATCCACAGATACCTCCACTGTAGACTACTGGCAATGGTCATGAGAGTGCCTGAGCTGACCTGCTCTGATGATCAGATGGCCGAACACCCTGGCTGTCATGATAGAACTCTCATGCAGTGTCTGATGGAAGCAGATGCAGAGATCCATGGCCAAGCTTCTTGTGTAATTTTCAACGGGCAATGACAAAATCCTAGGTTTTGTTTGGCCAATAAACTGAATTACTTAAGGAAATGAACTGTGTACGTCATCAATGAATATACTTATTATTTTTCTTGCTTCAAAGAGCAGACTCCAATCCCGCTTCAAGTTCTTAAAACTGAAATAGCTGTCTTTCAGGAGTGTAACCCCCTCTAAGTGGCCTTAAAAAAATGTTTTCAAGTAATACATTTTAGGTAATAGAACACATGAACAAAATAATACATATCATTACAAATGGTAAATGAAACCAGTAAAAGTAAAACTCTTTATTTTTATCTCCAAATAAACCAAGTGCTCTTATAATATCAAACTCAACAACAGCTAAATTTACAAAAGAAATTTGTACGTCTGTCTCTAAGATTTTCTTTACAGCCATGGCTTCATTAGATGACATTTTTTATAGTCATCAAATCTGACATTGTTTGCACATGTTCGTTTTTATCAATTATGTCTCTCTGGATGTCTTTAGCAGCAAATTTCAAAATTATCATGGAGTTATAATAGACACTATTGAAAGCTGGCCCATTTTCAGATGTTTTCTTTGATTTTTGTGTTTGTGTTATTGGTGCTCCTTGAGCATTAGTCATAAGTATCCTTTTTACTTAGTCATTCTCTCTTTTTCACGAACATAATAAGAGCTTGAGTTTGACTATTTGTAACAAGCTGAATTTCCACATCATTATGTGGTGCTTCCCATGGCTATCATGTGCCTTTGGTTTTAAGACCCCTGAGAGTTGCTGGGGCAGCAGGTAGGACAAAAGAACATGCTGTGAGGTTTTTGACAAATTCAGAATTCTGGATTTCTTATTCTGAAAGACTGACTCAGATATCTCAGTAATTCTAGGAGGAAACTAAGAAATTTATGTTTTTACAACATTCATTTTGTTTTCATTTTCAACACTTCTCTGTGTGTCACTGTCTCTCTGTCAGTTTCTGTCTTGATCTGTCTGTTTCTCTCTCTCTCTCTCTCTCTCTCTCTCTCTCTCTCTCTCTCTCTGTGTGTGTGTGTGTGTGTGTGTGTGTGTGTGTGTGTGTGTTTGTATCTGTACCTTTCTGTGTGTGTGTGCATACACTTCCATATTTGCAAGTGTGTTTTCCCACTGAGTCCAGATCACAGTGTCATATCCCCTAGAACTGTAGTGGCAGATTTGGGTATGAAGAATTGAACTGGGTCTTCTGTATGAATATCAAGGCCTCCTTACCTCTCAGCCATCTCTGAAGCTCCCAGGAATATCCATTTTTTGCAATAAATTCAATGGACAGTTTATCCAAACATAAATGATTCTGAGGCAACACATTGACATGTACTACTTCACAGAAAATAATATTCAAGTATTGAAAGGGGAAGATGGTGAAGTCAACTGTCCTTTAAATAACAATTTTCCCATATTTGACAATAGATCGTTCACTAGTAGAAAGAACTATTTTCTGCACTTATCAATAAATCTTGCATACAGGTACATAAATCTACATGTTTATTTATGCATGTGTTAGTTATTATTTCACTTTCCAAATTATGTGTGTATTATGCCATCATCTTATTCAATAGTATGTCTTATAAGCCCTTGTCATGTTTCCTTGTATTAAGTAGCAATATGGGACACTCAATATAGGTCTTTAAAATGTCATCTGTAAACCTAGAGTGATGGACACAGTGGTTAAAAAAAAATACTGGTCATTCAGATAACCCTAATTTGCTTCCCAGCACCTGGACCATGGCCTCACAACCCTGTCTAACTCTAGCCATGGGATATTCAACAAATTTAGCCTCTAAGGAAACCTACATGTTATGTACACATAACTCCATACACATGCATACATATAATTAAAAGAAATAAAAATAAATCTAATAAAACAAAATTTAACAAAAATAAAGTTAAAAATAAATATTAAAAATAAAATATAAGCATAAAAACATCTTTCTTTGTAGTTGACTAATATACATTAACTACTATGTTGTACAACTATAATTAAACATACAAAATATGTATTTTACTATATGTTTAGTTTTAGAGGCAGTTTTGAACAATATACCAATAACATAGCTCTTAATTTTTACCACTATAAAAAGGAGAGAATTTACTTTAAGAAATAATCTTAAGATGGACTCTGGCATATTACTGAAGACTATGTAAGCTCGAAAGATACAAGATTTTAACACATGAGAAATGGCCATTCTGTGTTTGTGATATTTCTTTGTGGATGATTTTACCTTCCATTCTTCCTTTATTCTTTTCCTTCTTCACCATTTAATTTCTCTCATTTCCAGTACCACTGTCGTCTTGCTTACAGAGTCTGATCCTCTAGCAGAAGTAGCAAGTAAATAGTAGAAGGCTTCACCTAATAACTCTTGTGTCTACTGCTAAGCTGTGGTTTCCTATGGAATCTTTTGAGATCTATTTCTCTTCCTTTGCAATATAATTGTGCCAAGTGATGCTACCCAATTGTATATATTTGGGAGTTCATGAGAAAACCATTATCCACAGTTGTTCGCATAGAGAAATGTTCACAACTACTTCCTATCAGGTAGGTAGGAATTTATAGATATGAATTACGGCAGGTGTAATGTCCTATGACTTCTGTGGATGTGGATAGAAGCAAAAAGGGATGGTCTCGATGAGACTCTACTTCCCAACACTAATTGTTAGGGCCAAAATGGCTTTCATAAACCATAAAATTTAATTTCCTTAAATTTCCATGAGATTTGTCAACAGTTCTGTTCACATGATGGAAGTACAGACTAACAACTCATGTTGATTTATGGGTCCTGTTGTGCTGTTTCATGGTCAACTGTGACTTTGTTCATCTTCCTGAAGTAATATAATTGCTGTTTCTGACTGCGTTTGGTAGTTATTCCTGAAGCATGGTTGAATTAGTTTCAATCAATAGAGGAGTCGTTCCCCACCTTGGCCAGCGTGTAGCTGCTGTGACCTCTAAGACATTGCTATCTAAAGGAAGTTCTTAGGAGGTCTTTGTTTCACCTTTGCTTAATTAACCATGATTTGGTCACAGAATCAAAAGTCTGAGCACTGGATATATATATATATATATATATATATATATATATATGTGTGTGTGTGTGTGTGTGTGTGTGTGTGTGTGTGTGTGTGAGAGAGAGAGAGAGAGAGAGAGAGAGAGAGAGAGAGAGAGAGAGAAACTGGAATGTTAACATGGAGCTTTGTCTCTGCTGTCAGAATTTGCTGTGATACAAATTTTCCATACTGTCAATATAATCATAGCACATCATAGGAGTTTACTAGGTGAAGATTAATTATTTAAATTATGCATGAATATAAGATAAAAGTCAAAGGGAAAGCTACCTTTTTACCGTAATGTCTTCCATCCCCATGTCCCTTCCAGCAATGGCAAACACATCATGCAGTTTGACAAGCATCTGGACTCTCTTAAGTAGAAAGGCAATGTGCTTCCTTGCTATGACAAACAACTGTGTTGAGTAAGGGAGACAGCGGATTGCAGAGAAATCAGATTGGTGATTGCTGTAAGGAATAATGGCAGCATCTTCTGAATTCAGAGCTAGCATGGTTTGTAAAGCTTGGTAATGCTTGGCTAAGTGACTGGACAGATATCATCTTGGGATACCCTGATACTAGTTCATCAGGAGTTCTCAAGGTTGTAGCTATTTTACTTTGAGAAGGTTTTTGGCAGCACTTCTAAGTTCCAACAAATAGTTTTGAAAATAAATTCCACTTGCACAAAGGGGAGCTAGAAAAGAGGCCATGAGAAACAAAATTATATTTTCTTACTAAAGAGACACTGGTAACTATAATACCTGTTCAAAAATAATGGTAACAATAATAACAATCATAGCATTGAGTGTTTTCTTCAAGGAAATGTTCTTCAAGAAATGTAAGTATAATAAAACCAAGTACTTCTGAAACTCCTCTCACAGAGAAATGCAAACGTAGAGTGCGCTGATGCAGTAAGCAGTTTCTCTTTTCTCTCAGCCTCCTCCTCCATTCCACCTCCTTCTGGTACAGAATAACAGGACTTTATTTTAGAGACAGCTGATGTTAATAAAATTAGCCAGTCACACATGGAGCATTTCTTGAGAGCCTCCGGTTGTCCATTTCCGGATCACAGCTGAGAAAGAAAACAACCTGTGGACCAATGAAAAGCACCAAGAGTGCTAGGACAGCACATTTTTTTTCTAGCATCATCTCTTCTGGGAAGCATTACCCTCCTGTGCTCTTCCAGACCATTGATTCCATTCTAAACCCATAAAAAAGAGATTATAAATCAAGGGAAGGAGGTACTGCTAAAATATGGGTGGTTTATAAGTTATTTTGTGAACAAAATTGAGACCATTAGAACTCCTGAACAGCTTTCAACCTCTAATCATTTTCTCCATAACTAAATTTTTTGTCTGCTCTAGAGAGTAGCCTGATTTTTATAGCAGTGTCGTAGACTAGAATTCTAAAGCCTCAAACAGGCCTTGCTTACTTATTGCTTCCTGGATGTGTACCTTACAAACATGTCCCCAGCTCCCTTCCTTCTGACATTTCCCCAGGGTATAACACTACTGTTGAGATCTATAACAAAGTAGAGTGATATAATAAAAAGTGGCACCGGCATGAGACTGAAGTTAGTAGTCCTGGATTCCAATCTCACTTAGATTTCAATTTATTTTTATAGCCTAAGGGTAAGATGGCTTAATGGAGATGAGTCTCAGTTTCCCTCTAATACCAAGGCAAATGTGAAGCACAGGAGTCTCATAGGATACTGCACAGAAACAATGAGATTGTGCAGGTGAAATGCTTTAAAGCTTGAAACCATTTACTTATGAATGGAAAATAATGAAATTCTCAGATTTATCCCCATTTATTATCTTACTATTTTCATATCTTTTCAGTGGTATGCTAAACCCCATTGTCTTATTCTAAATAATTTCATATATATTTATGAATACATATAAATACATATCAAATATATGTGATATATTTACATATGTTATATTTATATATGACATGTGTTGTATTTATATATTACATATCATTCATATTGCATATATACACAAATACATATATGACATATGTGTATATATCTGATATACAAACATATTTATACCTACACACACATACACATCCTATGCATTTCCTTATTTCTTGGCTGTTTCAAGCAACAGTAGTTTCTATAGCCTAGTAACCATATTGTTTTCTGGGTAATAGCTCTTGAATTTCTGTCTGGAGTCATGTCTTTCCATGTCCTTGTCATTTCTTATGACCCAGAGGTCTTTCATAATTATATCCAGGTGCATATGATATTAATGAAATGCAAGCCATTCACTTCTGCAATTCTTTAAGTTTACATACTTGCTCAGAGTTTGAGGTACAGTACCATGCCATCTAAAAATCTCGAGGCCCGATCTCTGCTTTTTGCCCTAGAAATCGTGTATCCATGAGAACTCATGGAGCCATGGTCTGACTAAGCTCAATATGTAGGTGATAACAAAGTTCCCAAACTTTGCAGACCCAAGTTATGAAAACAGAATTAGATTTTGAAGAGCTGTTTTCAAACCTTCACATTTGGTGACTAAATCCATACTGAGCGTTGTACATCCTGGTTATGGAATCTGTGAGCTTTATTTTTCCTTTCCCCAGCTAGATTTGATTTTGTTCTCTATAATTTGCAAACTGAAATGTAAAAACTCACTGAGCCTACCCATATAACCTGTTTCAGTTATGGTTTCTATTGCTATGATAAAACACTGACCAAAAGCAAGTTTTATGTTAATTTTCTTATGCAGGAAGCCCTGTTTTCTGAAGCCCACTCTTGTTAAAGGGGCAAGAAGATTACATGAGCAAATGCAATTCTTGAATTTCCTTGCATATGTTACACCCATTCTGCCCTTGATCAGAAGGCTTCAGTAAAAAAAAAACTAAAAACAGACAACAGGACAGAAATTGGGCTTATGTGAAAAAGGAGATTTCCACAATGGCTAGGAGAGAGAAGAAATTTATCCTGAAATACAACACTCAGAGATGGCCCTGTCTATAACTTTTCCTAAGACAACTGATTTTCAAGGTTTGCACTTCTGCTCGACTACACTGACTACCCTACTGAAACTGTCAGAGATTCTATGCTTGTTATAAGCAATACTCTCATACAGTACTCAGAGGAGGGGACAGAACGGGCGGGCGTGGCATGCTGCTCGCCCTTCAAGCTGGCATGTAATTGAAACTTGCAAATCTAGATGAAGTCTGGGTGCTTAAACCCAAAGAACTACTATGTACTATAGTTTTGGATTTGGAGGACTTTGAAAATTACTGGGAGCTTCAAGTTATTGCATTCAGGCCACTTTCAGAAAAGTTTGGCCACTTATTTTATGAAGGGCATACACTTTGCAATCATACCTCAGCTCCTCCGATCAAGTAATAAATGTGTGGCTTAGTTTGCCAGGGTTCACTTCCTTGTTCCCAGGTGACTACATATCATCACTCAAAGGAGCAGTTTAAGATAACATTGATGTATGAATTATTTTCCCTGACTAAAAAGCAACTATTTCCAGTCAGTTGGCACTCAGTCTTGAGTGTCTGACTGCCTTGTAGTTAAACTATTACAAAATGACATTGAAAGTGAAGAAGGATTTTTTTTCTTACCCATCTTCTGAGTAACATTAGTACAAAGGTAAGAAAAAAGCAGTGGTTTAATAAATTTGAAATAGATGCTTAACAGAAATATTCACAAAACATTTAAAATAATTTGCAGTGTCAAATTTTAATGCAATCATTACCATAACTTCATCTTACATATCAATAATAAGTCCTACTCCATTTTTTGCTGGAGCTAAAGTGAATGCTGCTTCCTTGACAAGGGTGAAACATTAACTCATGTTTCTGTTATATATAGGTTGGATTGCCAAATTTCATTATACACTTCCTCGGTTGTTTGCTTAGGTAGTGCATTTTGTGATATCTACAGCATATCTTCAGTTCAAGACAGGTGTATAATATTCCTATTACTATTGTAAAGTTTTAATTTAAAAAAAAACTTATGGTAATGAAGGGCAGCTGTGATCTTTGAGATTCAGAGTGTTGGGATTTTGGAGGAATCCTTTCACTTAGTTGCAATTCCTCAAAGGAACTATTTCAGTGGTGAGATGAGCATGTTTAGGAGACAACGGATCTAAGTGAAACAAAGTCCCCAAGATATAGCCTCCTGCACTCTCAGAATGCAGTGTACCACTGAGCCCCAATCACTTCAGCATTAAGTGTGGATCCAAGGGTTTGAAGAGTAGAATACTAGAATACTCCTTGCTGTATAATACTCCTAGAAGAGTCAGTCAGTTATCAAATGAAAACTTCATTTTATCTTAATTTGCATTTTGAGATAGATAGGGCTCACAAAAGTTTGCCTCACATTGACCATCAACCAAGGCTGCCTTGAAATCTGATCGTTTGCCTCTACCTCCCCAATGCTGAGAGTACAAGTTTTTTCTTAACTTTGAAGAATAATTTTTGCTGATTATAGAACTCCACATTGACCATGTTTTTAGAGTTATTTATTTTCATTAAAAATTTTTTTCTTTGATACCCTAAATATGTACTTTGATTATCTGCTAGCTTGCATCACCTGTAATACAAAAATTTCCATCATTATTATCCTGTCCTTTGTGATTAGTATTTTTTTTCTCTATCTCTGTAGTTTTCTTTCAATGTTTTAGCAGCTTAAATTTTGTGTAACTAAAGGCTGTTTCCTTGTTTTTCAATCTGCCTACTTATGACTTGTTGTGTTCACAGACTCAGAACTCTGTCTATAATTAATTTGTATAAGTCCTTGGATTCTTCCAACAGATTTTCTGTCTTGCTTTCCTTCAGTGTCTAGCTGTATCTGTGTTTAAATTTTTATGGTGTTGCCCCATAGCCATAGATGCTGTATTTCAGTTTTTAATTTTTCCTTCACTTCTTGTTTCAATGTGAGTTATTTATTCACTCATCTTCAAATTCACTGTTTCCTCAAATGAGATGTGCTACCTAGTAGGCTCACTGGAGAAAATCTTCATTGATATCATGTTTCTGACTGCTTACATTTCACATTATTTCTTAGAGTTTTTTATCTCTGTTGTCTTCTTGTAATTACTTATATGATTGTATGTGTTGTCTTTCTCTGGGAGATTTTGATATACTAATAGGTAGATTAAGTATCTAATCATAAAGTTCTAATTCAGTGGGATCCAAGAATTAGTGTGGCTATCACCATGGTCTCTTACCTTTGTTTTCCCTGCCTATTTTTCTATGCCTCCTGATGTTTGGATGTAACTCCAGCTTTTATTTTATCTGAAGGTCATTTGGTCATTATTTTGACCGGGCAGGAAGCTTCAAAGATTTTGTGTTCAAGAGTCAACACCCACGCTTGGATAAGACTTGTGGTGATACAGCTTCCCTAGAGTCATTCATTCTTCTACATATAACCCAATCCAGCCCATCAGTTCACCAAGCTATGTTGAATAGGAACATGCTTTAATATTTTGTTGGAACTCCCTCTAGGATAAATAAACGATATTTTATGTATCCCTCTCATACAGCACTATCCTTTCAGGTTCTTGTAATCTCTCCCACTAAAAGTAACATATTTCTTGGTTACTTCCCACAATGATCAGGTCCTCTTTTAGCTCACCAAGTGCTAACTTTAAATGAATGGTGTGATGGGTGCTTCAGGGTGATTCACACACCCTTCCCTGTCTTCCTATGGCTCAAGCTCCAACAAAATGTACTTCATGTATTCTCCTTCCTCAGCCATACTTTGCTTACTTACCTGTCTTTTTCAAAAACTTCACACTTCAGACTTCTTTCCACTATTTTTCTCATAAACAATGGACTTCATTGGATGAACGTAGGTCTCCCTAGGACATCAGCTTTGCAGATGAACCCTTTTCAACCACTTTCTGCAATAAATAGCAGCTAGTGCTATGTTACAGAAATCACAGACACACAGCTCACAAACAAACAGACTACAATAAAAATTTGCACTGAATGTCAGACTACAGTTTCTGGAGTGTGGTTATGTCTAGGAAGGAAATAGATCTCTGAGATGCTTAAGTCTGTTGAAATATATGTTCCTGCCCACCCATTTCCAAGGCACAACTCTGGATTGATCAAAATCTACTATCTACTCTACTCAGTCTAGGAATTGTTCAGTGTTGGGAGTTGGATATGGTGTAATATATATATATATATATATATATATATATATATATATAGTAACCTAATAAATTTGTCTGAGGATCAGAGGACAGAGCTAGTCACTAGATTAGACATAGAGGTCAGGCAGTGGTGGCACACACCTTTAATTCCAGCACATGAGACCTCATCATGCCTTTGCTTGGGAAGCACACACACCTTTAATCCCAAGAAGTAATATGGCAGGGCAGAGAAAGGTATATAAGGCATGAGGAAACAGGAACTCACTCTAATAAGGCTGAGGATTTTGTAGAGGTAAGAGCTAGTGGCTGGCTATTCTGCTTCTCTGATCTTTCAGCTTTTACCTTGATATCTGGCTCTGGGTTTTTGTTTTTTGGTTTTTGGTTTTTTTTAATTTGTATTAAAAGACCATCTAAGATTTGAACAACAGTTGGGGAAAAGGAATATGACAGAGGTATAGTTCCCACAGTACTGAAGTTTGACTGATGGTCCCCATCTAAGGACCTGACACTGACCACTTCCTCACCTCCATTCTACCTAGCAAACAAATATTTACTCTTTCACAGGTATTTCAGAGAAATAATATTTACCTTATGATATCTAAAAGTATCCAACTTTCTTCTGTAGAATTTCAAGAATGGATACGGAGTAGGACAGTAGTACCTAAAAGGACTTCGTACATTCCCACTTCACAAGCAATGTAAGGCAGTGAAGTTGTCAGTTCTGTTCATACTCTTACATGTATGTCCCTCTGACTTTATACAACTTTATGTGACAATGTTGACTATTTCACCATTGAATAAAATTATATACAAATCATGTTTTTTTCTTCTAATATGTTAGTTTTTTAAGTATAGATTTTCCATAATTTTCTATCATGTGCATACCAAAATTAAATCAAAGTAAAATGTAAAATATCCATTTACAACATTTTTCTTTTAACAGTATAAGAAGAGATGCCTCACAATCTTTGCCTTCTTGCTACCTTAGTAACGAACCTGGAAGTACACATCTAATTTTACTTTACTAATAATGTCTTCTACAAAATAGGCCTATGTAACAAATATGTTAATTCCAATCACAAAATTTCTTCAATGGCAAGTCCCTCCTTGTTTGAAGTTGAACCAAACTCTTTTAATGCTGCCAGTGTGCTTGGCATGTTTAAATTTTATCTTATGTATTTGACACAACTTTGTTTTGAACAAGCCTTGCAAAACTGTCTAACAATTTTTCTTTAAAATTCAAACTCACTTTTTAAAAGTTCTTTGCCTTTCCTCTTATTGAGAATTTGGGGAACGTTTATTGTCCAAAAGTTTCATGTGACTTTTGCAAAAGAGCTACAAAAAAATCAATATATTTTTATATGTTGAATTTTCAGTATAAATTATTACTTTTGTTTTGCTTGTTTCTGAGATGTTTAACTTTAGCTGAAAAATAATTCACACCAATGCAAAGCAACAACCCCCTCCCCCCAAAAAAGTTAATTGATTCTGTTGAGTCTGTCATAGGATTTTAGGTTTAGACTTCTTATTTCAAAAGCAGTATACCATTTCTCCTTTTACAGATATTACCTTTCCAAAAAGCATAACTATATATATATATACTCATATATTTCTAGAAATAACGTTTTTACATGTAAAAACCAAAGAGAAAAACACATTCTACTACATTTAATCACTAAAACACCACCCCAGGGCTACTGTGACACAAATTTTCAGTTTCATTAGCATCTGAAAGATGTGTTTCAGGCACATCTGAGCTGTAGGTTGGCATGCAGTCACTCACAGGCATGGATGTGTAAATAATGTAATCACATGTTCAATTTTACATTATATATGAAAATTACTTCTTAAGCAGAAAGCCTATTAGGAACGAGGTTGGATGTATTTTTAATGCTTCTATTTATTCTTCTGAAACATTTGGCACCACAAGGAGAACAGACAAGAAAATTCAAATATGGCAAATGTCATCTTCACCAGCTAAACTTGGTGGCAAAAATACAAAAGCCTGGTGCAGGAAATTATTGTGTATAGGTGGTCCAAGGGAGAACTAAACTGAAAATACCTCCCTATATGAGACAGGGATGAGTGGGGTTGGAAAGACATGAACCTAGAGCAGATATAAACTCCAATCCTGGGCCCTTGCCTGGACTGGAAAAGATGTGACTATAAAGGCACTGTACAGATCATGGCTACTGAAATGAACTAAGATCAGTAGAAATGAATCTCACGGCTGAGAGAAGGAAACACTTTGTACCGTAACACAGCACACGGAGCAGGCATGGAAGAACCTCATGCCCCTGTCAGGCTGTACTTGGAGTTAGTGTAGTTCTTAGAAGATACAGCATTGATGTGAGGCACAGCACAACAAGCGCAAAGAAACTGCACACCCTGCATCTACAGATAAGAACATCCATGGAGGAATGCATTGTGACCATTTTCTCCTCTTTGTCCTTTCCCACAGAGACTGTTTGTATTTGGTAGTTCCAAAGTGAGAGGGAACAATTTTAATTTGAATATAACATTAAAAATGAGTAAACTCAGCAATCAGAAGCTGCATTAGGGAAAGAAAGATGGGAGAGATTATCAGAAAATATAGCCATTAAGTGTGTATATGTGTAAAAATCAAATTACCATCATTAATTTTGTGTATTAATTTTTTAATTACACAAAGCAATCGTAACTATGGAAGAAAGCCAAAATCAGAATTAGAGGAAATCAGGAGGGGTGATGCAGAGAACCAAGGCTCTGGCCAGGCAAAACCAAATGTTGTGAAGAAGCTTGTACAACTAAAGAAAGAACGATAGAAAGATCCACCAAAGAAAATGCAGAGCCAGTTACAGCGATGAGGGCCAAAAGAAAATGATCAGGAGAAGGAGGGCCTGCTGGTATAACATTTTGAACTCTAATGGTAGAAGTGAGAAGGAAAAGCATACGGAAGCAGAAGTAGAGAAAATATTGAGGAAAACAGCTGCTTGAGACAGAAAATGACTTTCTTTGAATGACTGAGGAGAAGCCAACTGAAAACAGAAGTATAAAGCAGAAAACAATGGGTAATTATGTAATTCAAACACTGTTACTTGAAAGAAAAAGGACTTTATATCAATCAACTGAATGTGTTTGAGATATTTCAGGGACAATTGCAGTTTAAATATAAAGATACGATAGAAAGATCAAGAGACTTGCAAGGAAAATTGGTGCAACTGTGGATAGCTTGTGTATTGTAAGTCAGTGCAGAGGCACTCAGTAATATCTAGGAGGAAAACTTTCCAGGATTGGGAGCGTAAACACAGATTGCAGGTTTTTTTTTTTTTATCCCCAATAAATCCTTACAATCGTTTCAAATATAAAGTACATAAACAAATACTGCTTATAACACCAGGTATCCCTAGAAGTTCAAGCCATGTAACCAGCAGCTCGGAACAGAAACTTGTATGTGGGAATTAATGACTAAATCAAAACATGTGCTAATTATCTGCAGCTGTACAAATGACACAGCTGATAAAAATGAAGGAAAAAAAACGTAGAATAAGTACTT
The DNA here is from genome assembly GCA_902168425.1 of Peromyscus attwateri. Lineage (NCBI taxonomy): Eukaryota > Metazoa > Chordata > Mammalia > Rodentia > Cricetidae > Peromyscus > Peromyscus attwateri. The sequence goes on along the minus strand of CABHPP010135428.1, from coordinate 35,125 downwards.
TCAGTGCCTCCTGTCCAAGAGGAGGAATCCAAGATGTCACCAACAACAGAAATTAAAGGGGTAACTTACAATTATTGTCACATGCCACATACCAGTGTCTGCATCAACAGAGATGGTGCATTACATGCATTCCTGTAAGAGTATCAACATTGGATACATGGTATCTGTTCTAATTCTGGTGAATACATTCAGTGATATTTATGCAAGGATAAGAATGTACCCATGCATTAATCAGAATGGATCCTATTGGTGTACAAAATGTCTGTTCCAGAGTAAGGACTAAGATCACTTAGGATCGATGGGTGATGGGGAGTTGAGCGTTCAGTTTGTGTTGCTCCTTCTGAGGAACAAAGAGATTGCTGCCAGCAGAAACAGCAAGCTACACATATTATATTGGGAAACTCACAAGATCTAAATAAGAAAAAAATCTCTCTACATCTCATAATGGTCAGAAAAGAAAAACAGCAGTAATAAGATACATCTCATAATGTAATACTTACGTGTGTTAAAAAACAATAGATATACAACAGAAAGAACCATAAAATTTAATGTCAAATTAAAAAAGAATGAAAATTCATGTAAGTTATTTGTCGGTATAATGAAGAAAAAGCCTATCTTTTAGAGCAAAATATGTATATAGAATAAAATTATTAAGAAAATACTGATCATAATTAAGAATTTGAAAACAAAGACTTAACAAATGTTTCACCAATCAAATGCAAAGGAAAAGTAAGGAGTTAAAATTTTCAAGTTGGATGAGCTAAAACATATATGAAGGACACACAGAGAAATAAGGAAGAACATAACCACAAATTATCAAACTTATGAAGGTCATGAGTAAAACAGCAAAGCTGAGATATTCCAGAATGGAGAAAACAAACAAAAGAAATGAAAACAAAGAAAAATTGTATCCCAAACAAGAATATATAAAGTGGGAAAATAGAGAAGTATAAAATTTCAAGAGAGATTATGACTGATTTGGTCAATGTGTCCTTTAAACATGAATCATCACACCAGACAACTCACTATCCTTTCACATGAGAACATTCGTAAAATTCAACTTTAATTGGAGTTAAAATATGTACTTAGGAATATATATATACATATATATACATACATATATATGCATATGTGTGTATGGTAACAGATCATGAAATAGGAGACAATGAAAGAGAATGAGGAGAGGTTTGTGAGAGGGCTGGGAGTGGAGCAACAGAAGAGGAAATAATAGAATCATAATTGCAAAAAGAAAACATTAATAGAAATTGATAAAGATATCATATGAAGTAAAATGGATAGAATTTAGAAGATAATATCATATAATGAGGAAAATGTATATATAAATGATTGTGTTCTTTGTAAAGAAAAATAATAACTCCTTTCTGTTTATATGAAAATTTCAGTTATGTACATTATAATAACCCAAGTGGAGTAGGTTTGTTAGAAACTATTACCTGATTCTTAATGGTAGAGACATGAAATAATAAAAATCTACATAATAAAACATTATATTCCAATAAGATTTTTTATTTATTTATTATTTTTTGCATTGCAGAGAATCAATTCCAAAGAATTATGATGCTAGATGCATACTCTCTCATTCATTTACAACCTTAGGTGAGGATAAAATATAAACTTCTATTATCTAAAATGCACACACATTTCTTTTTGAGTTAGGATCTCACTATGTAGTTGCCTGGTCTTGCCCAACTATTGAACAGTCTTGAAGGGAGGAGTGAGGATTAAGAAATATAATAGATATGAAAAATAGAGATGTTAAGAGCTGGGCAGTGGTGACGCACGCCTTTAATCCCAACACTCAGGAGGCAGAGCCAGGCAGATCTCTGTGAGTTCAAGGCCAGCCTGGTCTACAGAGCAAGATCCAGGACAGACATCAAAACTACACAGATAAATCCTGTGTCAAAACAAATCAAAACAAAACAAAACAAAACAAAACAAAACAAAACAAAAGAAGAAAGAAAGAAAGAAAAAACAAAAAGAAAAATAGAGACATAAAGAAAAAGACGGAGACACAGAATAACATTGGGAGGGCTTTTGGTCAATACCACAGTCACCCTGAGTTTATTCTTCATGAGCTTTTTATACACCAGCAAGGGAAGAGGCAAAAGACCTCTCCCTCTCAAGGACACTATGGTTCAAGGTACAAAGTACAGACAAGTATAAACACTTCCCTAATTTTCAAAAACATCTAGTAGCCACACCTTATGGCAAAACATCCTGTCATTGGACCTTGAAGCATAACACACCTGGAACCACGCCTTTGGTCAAAACATTCTATTATGCAGTCTTGCAAGGCAAAACAAGCTTGGACTCTCTAACCTTGAGACGAGATGGAATAAGGCCACACTATGGAGTCTCTGTGGGCCCCCACATATAGTCCCCACTACTTTTAAACTTATGAGTCTAATGCCTCTACAGTGTAAAAGCTGAGATTATAGCTCTATGTCACCATTCAAAGCAAGCACATTTTAATAAACAAAAGGGAAAACTTTCTTCAATGTCATTTATATTTTTCATAGCTACATAAAAGTAAGTTAAAAGGAAGATACTGACAATGTAGCTAATTTTATAAGGATTTCAAATTTGTAACAGTGTTATACATTAATCAATAATACATAAAATGAGTATATATATATACTTATGTTAATATTTTAAAGTTAAACAACTTAATTGATATTATTCACATATCACCCATTAAAGTAATAATATGTACTTAAATGTTTAGAAGATCATTATGTAAATAAATTTGAAAGGTGTAGACTTTACATAGATTATAGTCCTAACGTTATTCCAGTGAGGTGGCATAACAGTGAAATCAGTACAGGTGATGAACTGAGCACTTCCTATTTTCATTTTAAACTTTTTCACTGCAGATTTCAAGAATTATTCCACATCTAGTCTGTGCTATAGGGCACTGTGGATACTTTTTGTTGATATGACACACTTTCGCTTTGTCCCATCAGCTCACATTTCTGAAGATAAATGGAGATGCTGCAAAATAAACCTGGATTCTGGTACCCGTGCATTTGAGCTTCAGCTCTTCCAAGGGGGTAGTAAATTGTCATATGGAAGACAGCCTGAAAGGAAGTGTGTTCCAGTGGATAGAATTAAACACGGTAATGACAAGCACATGAATTATGCTCCTAATGTAGTAACTTACTTTCTGCTCAACTTTGAAAAAGTAATTTAACTTATGTGTTTCAGGTCCCATTAAATTGATGGTAATAATCTTTCTTTGTTAACAAAGTGCTTTGAAATCACCGTGTGACAAGCAATATATTACCACAAAGTATTCTTATTTCACCCTGCATTGTAACCTCTCAGGAAAGGGGTCTATGCATCATTGTGAGTATTTCAATGTACAATGTTGGCCAAAAAAAAAAAAAAAAAAAAAAAAGAGGAAATGATTGAGAATGGCATGGAAATACTATAATGTTCTCTGTAAGTCAGTGTTATGAACTCACCTTGAGTGTTGAATTGACTAATTGTACATTTGCATCAATGGAATGATAAATGTAAGAAACATTCAAAAAAAGAAATAATGAGCCTTTGTTTTTGAAGGAGGCAGGGAAATATAGACCATAGTATGAAGGTAGATAATACTTCATGCAAAGCAACAGAATTGCTGGAAATTCTTGTAAGGGAATAGGAAGGACTACTTCCTTGTAATCTAATTTTTAATTAAATGCATTTTCTGTGGATGTTGAATGTGCATGGGTGCCCGTGTGTGGAGGTCACAAGTCCATGCAAGAGGTTGGTTATCTCTTTGTACCATGTGTGTCACAGAGATTGAACTCATGTCATCAGGCTTAACAGCAAGTACCTTTACCTGCTGAGCCATCTCAAGAGCTCAACAAGTCCTATTTCTATCCCATGATCAGGTAAAGGTTGATTGAGGGACACTTAATCACACCAAATGGTGTTAGGATTTTATCAAGATAACGCCCAGGCTATTGTAACAGTAATTGTCAAAGTAGTAACAGAAAGAAGATATATAAATGATTTAGAGAAATACTGAAACATGGGAGGTCTTAGCATTTGCATACATACATATTTGAGGTCAGCAGCTAATAATGGCTGAGTACTGCAGTATGGAAGGCATATTCTGTGGGTATCCTGCAGTGTGAAGATACAGGAGAGTGAATTCAGGTGAATTTGGTTATGTAGTCAACTTGTCTTCATTACTGATGAAATGTAGATTATTTTTACCTCAAACATGATTCGGAAATAAAAAATGATAACCTTTTACATGATTGTTTGGAAAATGTAAGCAGGATAGTCTGTACTTCAAGGTCATCTCAGCTACACAGCCAGTTTGAGGCCAGCCTGACCTACCTTAGTTCTTATCTCAAAACCAACAAGAACTGTGTAAATAAGAAATGAAACTCAAAGCCAGCTAAGACAGGTAAATGTGAGATGGCCTACAGAAAAGCTAATGACAAAAGACAGCTAAGTTCAGCCAATAAGTGGTTTGTCCATTATCAAAAAGAAGATTGTGTGTTATACTTGTCCTAATTTGAGTACTAGTAAGTAAATGGTAAGAATTCATGCAATTATCTACATGTATTGCTACAGTGACTACAGTCACTTCATTCTGTTGGTGAGAAAGCTATTGCAGATAGCTCAAAGAACAAAACCCACTTTTGTACCCACCTTCCTTTCCACCACACTTCTCACTAGCTGTATTGTTAAAACACAACAATACTGCATTGACCATTTAGTGGTTGATTTAGTCACCAAGCACTTAAATGCTCAATCTCCTCTGGTTAATATAATGATTGAAATAATAAGATGCAGCAATTTCACACAAGTGAATCATATGAGCCATTTAATGCTAATATAGGCTTTAGTTATCAACATCTAAATAGTAAGTTTCATTAAACTCACTATCCTTCCAAGATTTGATTCTACCATTTACATTTCTATGGCAGAAAATTTTAAATAACATTGTGATAAAATGAAGTAGATCACAATGGACCAAGTTAACTATTAGTTTTTCTACTGCACATTATTTCTAATTTCACCTTGACCCTTATACATAGGTATACAGGTAAACAAGTGCACAGGTGCACACACACATACCTGCAAATGCACATGTGAGCACAAATACACACCAAAGACACATACATCAAAAATAAGTAAATAAAAGTAAAGTAATAAAAATATAAGCTGAAGGAGTGTACTGTTTTTAATCCCTGCTTAGATAAGATGAAAGCCTGTATGTTTCTTTAGCATATCTTGCATACAAGCAGAGTCCATGACAGATGAAAGGGTCGGGTGGATACTTTAGTTTAAATAAGACTATCAGAATTATAAAAACATACAAGCTCCTTAGAAGATACAGAGGGTAGTTCCCTCTCTCATCATACACATAGTACACCATCTACACAAGACAGATTTCAGTGATTCAAAATATATTGACTTGAGTTGCATGCACTCCATTCATGCATCCCTGGTGCTGTGGAATAATGCTTTTGTACACTGGTTTAATAAAACGCTGATTGGCCAGTAGCCAGGCAGGAAGTATAAGCAGGATAAACAGACAAGGAGAATTCTGGGAAGAGAAAGCCTGAGTGAGGAGACACCAGCCCACTGTCCAGGAAGCAGCATGTAATGGCACACAGGTAAAGTCATGGAACACATGACAACATATAGATTAACAGAAATGTGCTGAGTTTAAGTGTAAGAGCTAGTCAGTAGTAAGCTTGAGCTAATGGCTGAGCAGTTTTAATTAATATAAGCATCTGTGTGTTTACTTGGATCTGAGCATCTGTGGACCAGGCAGGACACAGGAAAACTCCAGCTACAAATGGCACCCAATGTGGGACTTGAGTTTCCACCTGTAACCTGAAAATACTTAATAAGTGATATTAAAAGGAGCCAAAAACAAGTTCCTGCTTCATGTCTCATGCGGGCAGCAAGATTCTGCAGCTTTCAGGCTTGAGCGCAGCATGGCAGATTCCCACTGAGTTACACAGAGATTTCTGCACAACATGGTGTGTGATGGATATAGCTTTTGCTATTAAAAAAAAGGTTTCTGGGCTGCATGCTGCTTTAATGGAAGCATAGACCCATTGCTTCCCAGAGTCGGCAGTGAGCATGGTTCCCAGAGCTGGCTGTAAATGTACTTCTGTCATGTTGGAAAGCTATGGTGGGTGGAGCCAGCAGCCAAAGCTGCCATTTGAATCCTTGTAGTAATGCAGTTTAAAGCAATAGATTCACAATAAACAGATTCAGAAGGGATAAACCCTAAACAGTTTACAGTGTGTTTAAAAATGTACATAGGTTTTGAAGAGACAAGAAAATGAATATAGACAGTTATATAAAGAAATAGTTTTAAAAAATAAAGCTTTTTAAAGAGACAGTAAAAGTAATATAAAAATAAGACACATAAAGATGGAAATCACACAGAGAGTCTGGATTATATTGTCTTTGGGATTTTTAAGTGCAGAAAGACATTTGACTATAAAAGCTGTTGAGTTAAGAGTTAAGCATATATATATGGTATCTGGACTTCAAAGTTTATGTCTAAGTATACACTACTTTGGAAAAGAGGTGTTGCTTTTGTTTCCACAGAAGATGAGAACCTGTAGATTGCTTCCAGGCTAATATGGTTAGATCAAGGAAGATCCCCTGAGAGGCCCAGATGATCCAACATCCAAAAACAGCTTCAAGGCAACTGACTCAGAGAATACAGCATCACAGACTGCTCCAATCAGGACTTGACCATAATACCTAATTTTTTCAGGATCCCCATAAGAATGCAGCATCTTCAATCAGCAGGAAGTAGCCTAGAAAACTATGCCCACATTCCCAAAAAATAGATTATGGATGTTTGTCTTTGTTTAGGTTGTTGGTTACAAATGGTTATTGGTCATAGTCAATCGATTTCTAAAAGAAAAAAGAGGGATATCATATGGAAATATAGGATATAGATATGATAAGATAAAAGGGTAGATTGTTAGACCTACTTTTAAAGAGCAACTTGTTTAAAATGTTTTACATTGGTATAGATTTTAGTTTATTGATACACATTTAAAGTTAATTTTGTTATACTGTATGTATATTTCTACTCTTGATCAAGGTATTTTGTTTATCCAACTCATTTGAGATTGTAGTGTATAGTTGAGAAATACAGATTAATAATTAGTCATCTATGATATTCGAACTTATAGTCATGTTAAGTTTTCTATGTATACATAGATATAATCCAATTAGGTAGGTAATCTTCAAACACTTCAAAGACCTACAGAATATGGCATTTAAAATGTTTTAACAACTTAGATTTTCTGGACAGTGAGACACATCTGCTGCTGGCATCACCAATCTACTTCAGAGAAGATAATGGGCATTGAAGAAACTTATTATGGACTTTGCTTTCTTTGTGACAAAAGTTAGCCACTGGGCAAAAAAGTGCCCTTGAGTTGACTGCTTGATGATATGTTATATAAACTAGACATGCAGGATCCATAAGATGACCACTGAACTTTGCAAGGTGAGATGGTCCTTTAGGTTCCTGCTTCACAGTAGAGACTATCAGACATTCTATAGGACACAGAGAAAAAAAATGACTGAGAGACCAAGCCTATGGCTGAAGATGGATGCCCCAGTGTTACAGAGGAACTTTGGGGAACTGTCTAGGCAGGCAGTTGTCTCTGTCATTTCCAGAATTTTGGAAATTGCTTACAATGCATTTCCTGTTTACTTGGGTAATATTATATCCTTCTGAGTTCTTTGATGTAGTTGAAGACTAGATAGTTATAATTTTCCTTGGTCAAGATAAAAGATAAGTTAGATATGAAAACTTAGACTCACAAACAGAGGGCAGATAGAATATTTTCTTTAATTTTGGCAAATATAAACAGACTAGATATTATAACTGTAATTCTTCCTTGATAACTGTTTTGTTATATGTAATTTTACTATGTTAAAGTTAAAACTTTCCTTTTTAATTAAACAGAAAAGGAGAAATGCTGTGGAATAATGCTTTTGTACATTGGTTTAATAAAATGTTGATTGGCCAGTAGCCAGGCAGGAAGTATAAGCAGGATAAACAGACAAGGAGAATTCTGGGAAGAGGAAGGCTGAGTGAGGAGATACCAGCTCGCTGTCCAGGGAGCAGCATGTAATGGCACACAGGTAAAGCCACGGGACACGTGGAGACATATAGATTAACAGAAATGGGCTGAGTTTAAGTGTAAGATCTAGTCAGTAGTAAGACTGAGCTAATGGCTGAGCAGTTTTAATTAATTTAAGCCTCTGTGTGTTTACTTGGATCTGAGCATCTGCGGACCAGGCAGGAAACAGGAAAACTCCAGCAACACCATGGGGTTTTGCTTCCTAGATTCATTAACAGCCCTTCCTAAATTGTGAGCACTTCTCTATTCATCAGAAGGAAAACCAGCCCAAAGAAAATAAAATAATTATGAACTGAGTGAAAGACAGAAAAGAGACTTACTTTAACATTCTCAAAAAAAAATTCCTAGGACCAAAGTATTTGAACAGAATAATCAGAATAGGTTAATACTAATACAGGTGGATTTCACGAGAATAAACATTTTCTCAATGAAGAGCGCATTACTAACAAAATTCTGCTGAGCCTGGTTGTGCAAGCTTGTGATTCCAGCTGCCTGAGAGGCTGAGGTAGGACAACTACTTAATCTATATGGACAATACATATATTATTAATGAATATATAAGATAAAGGGTCAGTTGCATAAGGTGCTTTTGCCTTTCCATATCCCCTTTATTCTGCTTAATTTTCCGTGATCATTCACAAAAGTAAGGAAATCACTGGGTTGTGACACAGGTGATTAAAAAGGACTTTAATAAATGTTGCAATGTGGAGGACTACATGGTGAAATCTGGAGGCCCTCAGCATGTGCTGCTGCCCTGCCTCATTGAGGTGCATCATATTCCTAGCACGTGTACACAGTTCTCAACTCTGCTATTTTCTAAATCCTAAATACTGTTTAGAGTTCTCATCCCCTTTCCATTATATACATGTAACTTATCAAATCATCAGCCACTTGAGATAAAGCTCAATCCTGAAGTCCTCTCTCTGTGCTAATGAGGATTGGGACTGAATGCACAACCATTGTTACGGAATAGGTTCCTATTGCCATAAAGAGCAAGATGAACCACAAAAAGGGGGGGGTGTATTTCATCTTATAGTTTATAGTAAATCATGAATGGAAGTAAGAACAGGCAGGAACACCAGCAGGACCATAGAAGCATTCACTTACTGGTTTGCTTTCTAAGGCTTGCATTCTACGGCTTGTTCTTTTAGACAACCCAGAACCATCTTACCAAGGGTGGCACTACTCACAGTGTTCTAGGCTTTCCCATAGCAATCATTAATCAAGAAAATCTAATGGAGGCATTTCTCAGTCATCTTCACAGATGACTCTACCTTACATCAAGTTGACAAGAAACCTCAACTAGTATAACCTTCAAACACAAGATCAATTCCTCTGCTATAGATGCTTCCTCACTAAGCATAAATTCGTTTGTTTTATTACGAAAAAAAAATGATATACCTGTGTCCTGCCACTTAGAAATTTACATATCTTTAGGGGCTCTGTCAGAATTCATGAGCAAGCACTTAATATCGTCCAAGGCACCCGTTAGCAGTCCAACCTCTCAGGAACTTACAAAGGTCTTAGAAGATCTGTAATGAATCAACAACCCATGATGAAGAACACATACAAATCCATCATTTATTGCACAACAATCACAGTGAGGACTGGTGAACCTCAGGGAATCTATGGCCTGTGACTTCAACTTTTGGTGACAAAAGTCTGAGCTAGTCGCTGAGTAGTGGCATTCCCTTGACTCTTTTTAGAAAGTAAATAACTGTAGTCACAGCTAAAAATACATAAAGAATAAGCAGAAAGAAATATATTTTAAATTAATATTCAAATGATTTTGAAACATTCAAGTTGAGCTACTGTGAGCATCAGTAATTACACCAAAAAATGAGTAAATGTTATAATTATAACTGCAGTAAAAATTATCCAGCACTTTCAGGAAGGAGTGCTGCACAGAATACTGATCAGCAGGCAGGAGACTTCTCTTCAGGGCAGAAGAAGCATGGAAAAGCCTTCAGTTCATTCCCATTGTGTGTGTTCCAACGGTTGAGCAAAAGAACTATGAAACCAGCAACTCCGGGGGTACTGGCCCTACTGTTTACTTCATAGGTAATAATTTTTATATGAATGCATTTCCTAGATTATGCCATAGAGATTAAAAGTGGTCCCCACAGCCCTCTGTACTTCGCAATTCAAACCACTCGGCTATGTGTGTTTGGGTGAGGATTACTGCTTTCAGTTATGAGCCCCAACACAATTCTAAAATCATGTTAATCATATCACATACACTATGGCTAGGATGGTAAATGTAACCGTGTAATAGCTATAGGGGGAAAAGACGCCACTGGTGTCTGGCTTCTTGCGTCTGTACTCTTCTTCTTCCCTCGGACGGTTATTTTCTGAATCCCCAGATGTGTCTCACTGAAACCAGGATTTGTCATTCCAGATTCTCCTAAATTGGAGCCTAGAAACATGTAATGATTTTCCTAACATGCCCTCTAATATTATCAACAGTTATCAAAGTACTGCTTACATGCCCTCCATTCCTCTAACAATATAACTAACAGACATTACTCCCTTGAATTTTGCAAATATACAACTGAGTCTAGGATAGCCATGCATTTGACCAAGCTATTATCCTATGAAAACTTGATGCATGCGTAAGCAAAGCTTTATTCTATTGTTTCCGCTGTTTTATCATCTGACTTGTTAAAGCCACCTTATCAGTCCAGCATGGATTTCAGGTTCTTTAAAAAAAAAAATTCATAAATATTCTTGAGTCCCCAGACTACCTACAAAGTGCAGTGTGAGTGAAGCTGAATACAATTTTTTGAGTGAATAAATGGGAAAATACGTTTTTTTAATTACTGTGTCACAGGACAGCAGAGGACAGGGGGATTCCTGAAAATTTTAATATCTGGTAGCAAACATTGACAGATTAAGAAAATTTTCTTTTTATATTTCACAATTCTTTTGCTGATTTAATACAACCTAACTGTAACATTTATTTATTTTCTTTTGAATGTTAATGCTGCTTATGAACTAAGGAAAGAAAGGAGAAAATAAACAAGTAAACACTCAAATAAGCAAGAATATTTAAGATTTAGTTAGATATGTTATGTATGTTGTATGTCACTGGTTTATTGATAATTCTAAACTATGGAGTGTGATATGGAAGGAAATCTCTATCCATTGGTTTTAACACCATTAAGCTAAATATCGATTTTTCTCTACGTTTAATGACATCTTGTACAAAAAACTTAATTTTCCCACTGACCAGCTGTAAAATCTTAAGCCAGTTTAAAATTTTAATCTTAAACTATGTTTATATCCTTTTTCTTTCTTCTCTCCAATTCAATGGTAATCAGAAGCTATGCTGGAAGCAAGTAGAGAAAAAAAAAAAAGTTCTATTTTGATTTTGCTAAAGTTCGGCCCATTCTATTGAGGCTACTTCAACTAGGTAGAAGTTCTTTAATTAGACTGTGAACCAATATGGTGTATCTTTCCATAAAAAAATACTCTGCCTCTAAAAATATCTCTTCCTTACTAGCAACAAAGTCCAATTCTTCTCTGGGTCTTGCCATTTCTTTCTAATTCTCTATTCTGTTCAGATGGGCACAGAGGGAACTCTTATGTGTGATGCTTACAAAGACCTCTATGTTGTGGGAATGAACACGAACAAATATTTACCACTTTCCTTTTGACTTTGGCATTCTCCACCTCTTGGAAGACCTTAGTGATTGTTGCTCATCCAGAACAACACTCTCTTTTAGCCTTACCTTATTCTTTCCACTACATTATTGTCTAGTCTTTGCACACTAGAGGAGCCAGAAATTTGTCCTGCAAGGATCCATTCATATCTTTCCTTTCATATATATATATATATATATATATATATATATATATATATAGTGTCTTTGGCTTGGGATGTCTTTGATCTGCTTGGAAACACTTTCTTGGTACTTTGGGCTCTAGCCCTATACAACGCTGATCACACCTAAAACCCAATGCAGTAACAACTACAATGTTTTCCTTCCACCCTCATCTCCTAGAAGAGTGCATGGTCTCTGTAATTTCCCATCTGATAAGAGCTGTAAGATGATCTTTTGTTATAACATCTGACTGCTGTCCTCGCTTCTGGAGTTACTTTAAGAGAGATGAAATCATTTTATTTGTCACTCATTGAGAATGCATTTCATCCTAACATACATATATGCTAATGAAATAAAGGTTGCAAAGCTCCTAAGGATGGCAGAATGGTTGTCAGGAGAATGTAATATGTTAGTAGGCTGCTGCTGAACTCCTCTGTGGAGCTAACCTATTGTCTCCATGGAGTTAGAAGGTCTGAATATTGTGGTAACTCTCAATGATCCATAATTTAATAAATGTTCTTATGTAAAAAATTCTTTATAAGCACAAACAAACAAACAAAACGCCACTACACTGGTTTGTAGACATTCTATTCTGATAGAAAGTGATGGTGTCTAGGAGGAGGTAGTCCTAGCGAGGATATGGAAGCTGCATACCCATCTCCACGTCCCATGTTCTGTATAATCTTTTATTCTTTACAATAAACCAGACATTATAAAGTAGCATGTTTTTCTGAATTCTGAGAGGCATCCTAGCAAATTATTTAGCTCTGTGAAGAGGATCATGAGGAATCTTGTTTCATAGCTGATCAGAATTAGAGTCCAGATTACAATTGTCATTGAAAGTGGGAAAAATCTTGAGGTGCTGGAGCCTCTACATGGACATTGATGTTATTTTCAACCAGTAACTTGTAAAAATTGAATGTTACTGACTTCAGTTGAGTTGAGTTGAGTTGAATTCAACTGAATTTCAAAACATCCATTTGGTATTTAGAGTGTTGACATAGGCTTGATACAGAAAAAACACACACATTTGAAATTAACAGTATGTGAATGTATAATGACTTCCCTCCTTCTAAAAGTATTTTAATTTTAATTAAAATATAATTATAGTACTACCTTCCTTCCTTTCTTCTAACTGTTCACTTATCCTCTTCCTTTGACCCCATGTCCTGCTCTTCAGTCCCCCCTTTGCACCTATGTCTATGATGGTTTGAATAAAAGTAACAACTATGCTGTTTGCTGAAGGAATATGGAAGATTTGGGGACTTTAGACTAGAAACATGGTTGAATGTTTTAAGCAGGGCATAATGGGCCATCCTAGTAGGAGCATGCAAGACAATGCTGAGGGAAATTTGAACTCTAGGGTATGAGTTCAAAGGAGTTTCAGAGGGAAAAATATATTAGTAAGTGACTTAGAGTTCCTTCTGATAGTTTGGTAAAAGATGTGGCTGATTTTTGCTCTTGTCCTAAAAATCTGCCCTGAAGCTAAAATGAAAAGTTGTTGGTAATGGCACTGGCAGAGAGGTTTCAAGACAGCCTCTTATTGACTCTGAAGTGTTTTTTTTTTTTAATCACTCTTAATGCAGATCTGCAATGAAAATGAGGAAGATAAAGGAAGAGAAATACAAAATGTAAAGTTTGAGGAGAAAAGGAGCACCAGGAAGTGTAATGGATCTAAGTTGGGTGCTTAAGGAGGTAAAATGTTTAAAGAAAAGTTTGATGCTAAATGGGATAAAAGAAATCATAACCTCAGTGTAAGATACCAACAGGCTAAGCTTCTAACTTGTGAAAAGGAGTTAAAAGAAATCTTAAGCAGCAAAAGAAATCATCAACAACAGAAAGCTGATAGAATATAATTAAAAGAGGGCATCAAGTAGCAGAACTTGGCAGCATTGGGCACATACTTCTGGCTTTAGAGTCAAGGATACAAGAAAAAGGTTGAGACTCTCCCTCTGCAGTTAAAGAAAGCTGCTGAGGTCAGGCATGTGTCAAGGGTATTCCTGCATGGAGGCCCAGAGAGGCTATTGTGTGAAGTTGTGAAGATGAAGCCTGGGTTTTGTTGTAGACTTCAAGATATTTGAGATGGTGGAGTTGTGGAATATCCACAGAGAAAAACTACGGATTATGTATGGAACCAGCCCAAGAAAGAGAAATGTGTTGCAGTCAACAAAGCTAGACGTGGAGTTCTAACGAACTTTTAGACATTGGATATGACGGTGAAGAATGTATAATATTTCTTGCTGGTTTGAGATCTTACTTTGGTCCAGTATTTCCTCACTATGCTCCCTTTCCTCCTTTTGGAATAGAAATATGTATTCTGTGCTATTTTACATAATGGCAGCCTTGAAAATTGGAAGTATGCAATCTGTCTTTTGATTTTTTTTAAAGATTTATTTATTTATTATGTATACAGAAGAGAGTGCCAGATCTCATTACAGATGGTTGTGAGCCACCACGTGGGTTTGAGGAATTGAACTCAGGACCTCTGGAAGAACAGTCAGTGCTCTTAACCTCTAAGCCATCTCTCCAGCCCCCTGTCTTTTGATTTTTATTTTATAGGAAGTTACAATTAACAGATTCCATTGAATATCAGAGACTTTGAATTTTGAACATATACAGTGTTGAGACTGTGATAGACTATGGGGACTTTTGGAGTTGGACTGCATTCATTTTAACATTATGATATGTCTACAAGCTTCTAGGGATCAATAAATGGAATGTGTAAAATTAAATTAAATTATAAAATAAAAAAGAAAACAAACAAAAAAAAAAACAAATGGAATGTGATGGTTTGAATAGGAGTGACTCCCATAGACTCATATATTTTAGTGGTGGCTTAGAGTTCCTTCTTCTGATAGCTTGGTAAAGGATGTGGCTGATTTTTGCTCTTGTCCTAAAAATCTGCCCTGAAGCTAAGTGGAACTCTGATAGTATTAGATATAGTAGGAGGTATGGCCTTATTGGAGGAAGTTTGTCACTGGGTGGGGGCTTTGAGATTTCAAAAGTCCTGCCAAGTCCAGTCTCTCTTTCTCTGCCTGTGGACTAGCATACAGCTCTCAGGTACTTCTTCAGCATGTGTGCCTGCTGCCATGATCCCTGCCATGATGATAATGGACTAAGCCTCTGAAACTCTAAGTAAATGTTTTCTTTTATAATAATCGCCTTGGCCATGGTGTCTCTTTACAACAACAGAGTAGTGACTAAGATAATGTCCCTACCTATATTGTCTGTTTCTGTGAATTTAGTAAAAGTTGTTTCTAGTGGTTTTTATTTGCATGATGTCATCATGGAGGCATAATGCAGGACAAAATGATAACAATTGATGCCAATAAGGGAACACAATTGTCAGACCACACATGCATGAAGATTTTTTAAGAGTTTTTGGCCATAGATCTGATATCCCTGAAATCCATAAGGAATTACTCTCCAGCTAGACCTTGATAAGGAATTGGGATCCTTGGATAAACTTCTCATTTTATTGCATGTTCTTTGTAAACAATTGTGGGCAAGCAATCTGATCAATACCAGACTCGAATAATCCAGAGTTGTCACAATGCAGCTGAGCTTGTTGTAATTCTGTCCTAGTCAGATTTTCCTGCTCCTACATCCAACCCCTGCCTCCAGGCTGTCAGGGCAGTCTAAGTGTACTGGGTATTATAGTTAGATTTGCAATTGGTTCACGAAAAATACATTATTCCTGGCACATAAGTGAAAACAATGAGATTTTTATAGTGGCAACAGTCCATGTAAAATGCCATTTTCAGGACTCACTGAGACTGTTTCAGTCAGAAAAAAAGATGAATTCTGTTCTATTTTGTTTGCTGGAAGTAAAAACCGAGGGAGAGAACAAGAGTGTTGGTATTTGGGGTTTTGTTTGTTTGTTTCTTTATTGTTGTTGTTTTACTCTTAGGGCTCCTATTTTCTTCCTGGGCCTTGCTTTCCCAAGACAATTCCTGAGAAAAATAACACCATATCCACCAACAGAGGGAGTAAATTGCAATATTAGTTACAGGTATGGTAGCTACATATTGGAATTATACAAGGAATACAGTTGTTTCTTCTCAACTGTATGTGTAACTAAAATAAAATGAAATGTGTGTGCCAAACATCCCTGACAATAACGAACTTACAAATTAACACTGAATACTTTCCATATTAGTAGACTAACAAGGAAATTAAGCAACTGAAGTCCCTGGCTACAAAGAAAAACAGTGAGAAGGTAACATAAGAGGAAATATGGATCTTTCATGTCCACTTAAAAAATATCTTAAAGGTTGAGACATATCTAAGTAATAATTACATAAGAGGTAGGTATGCATGCTATCATATTGGAATATTTTAAAAATATTTTAATAATTCTTTGAAATTTCATACAATGCATTTTCAACATATTCACCCCCAACTCCTCTGCTTCATCCTCGGAGAACCACCCCTCTTTCTACACTGTCAAATTTCTTGCTTTTCTTTTTCTGTTGTTGTTTCTAATCCATCAACTCCAATTTGTTAAGTCTATACACTCAAGGATATGGAACCATCCCCACTCCAGCCACAACCTCTTTTTAATTCAACACATTTCAATGAATAGCTGTCATTCTCTTAACTTGTCATCATACTTTAAAAGGAAGAAAAGAACATTAAATCATTTACTGATCATAATTACTATGAAAGTTACATACTATACTATAATAATATGAAAATGGAAACAAAGGTAGTAAGTTATGGGAAAATAATTGTCTTGGTATATAGGATAGAATGAGGGGCATAGAAACTTGGTACCTAGAGACTAGCTTAGAATGGCAGAAGCCACTGCTTATAGCCAGCTATAAGGAAATCAGGCCCTAGTCATAGTCTAATCTGCTTGCTTCAAGAATGTGTGTTGAGTTTGTGAGCTCTGAGCCATACAGTCTGAAGTTAAATCTCTAGTCAACCGTGCGACCATGGGCAGCTGGGGGAGGGAGACTTCTTTGCCTGTATGCTATTAATTCAGTGGACTTGAAAGTGAAGAGAGCAAAACATAGACAAAAGAGTCATTGAGAATTATGCTTAGCTCATGGAAAGCGTTGAGCTACTCATAGCTATTAGCCATAGCAGAAATATGCTTGGCACAAGAGAAGTAATGTATAATGGACATTCATAGAATAAGAGAGTCAGTATAGAAGGGTCTGCTCTTTTGTTCTAAGGCTAGAAAAATAGATTCTTCACTGTAAATATGCAAATAATTTTGTTGTGTAAATATAGACTGACTTCTCTCTTGACTATACATCGGTGATTCCAAGCATGCCCTGTGCTGGGAAGAAGTGAAACCAAATTACCTTATTTTCCTGAAACAAAAGCTACTGGAAAACAGCCAAGATACGTTAGTAAAGATCACATTGAACCATAAAATGTAATTTCTCCAACTTAAGATTTGAGGAACTGCAGAAAAGCCATGAATTCACTATACGAATCACCACATTCTAAGCAAGCAGGACTAGCATGTAGACAGGATACCTAAAGAAGTGGCTCACTTTTATACTAGAAAATAATAAATTTATTATGTCTTAAAAAAATCAGAAAAGCAATTACAAAAGTAATAATTAGTTACAGACTTGTAATACATTGTTTTCCGTATTGTTTTCATTTTCATCATCCTGTATATAAGCAATTTTATATCAAATTATTTCTACAAATAATATCACACTTGTTGTTCCCATAGTTGAAAATTCACAAAAATACAAATTTTATACATTTGTAGGATAAGAAACAAAAACTTACACCCATAAAATCTTTTCAAGTAGGTATAGACTGATAGTCGTGAGAATTGTAGCTAGGCACTTAGATCTATAACAATGCTGTTGTCTTTGATTAGTAGTTTTAGCCTTGTTCCAGGCTCCTGGTCTCTCCTGCCCCTGTGAATACACAAACAATTACCACAAAAAAAAAATGCAGGCACCATGTTATATTTCTAGCAAAACCATAACAGACTTGCCCTTGTATTGTGGATTACCGAGGTTGACTGTTCAAAAATACCTACTTTAGTTCAGTTAGTTAATTGTACTAAGACAAATATTTAAAGACATGAAAGCATCATTTTTGCATAAAATCTATTTAACTGGAAAACCCAATTTTATTTATTGTGTGGTAAAGGGATACCAATGGGCACTGCCAGTTGATACTCATCTACCACATCTCTTAGCTTCACACTGGAAGCCCCAGTGACAACATTCTATTTATTTCCCATGATCATCACCATCACTATAAAACAATATGGAATGCTTAGATGTTTTTCTGCAGAGTGGAACAAGGAATGTGATGCTTCACCCCTCATAGAGGAGGTGAGGAGCATTACAGGGGGACACTTCTGGCTCTTGAATAACAGGACTCCAGTTGTTCTGCTGTTCAGTGACCCATAGCCACTGGATGGATGTGTTGACATGCTTCAGCAAACTTAGGTCCTCAGACTCTAGGGGAAAGAAGTCTATGCTTCAAGTATAATCATGAGGTTTGGAGTTATTTTTAAGTGTTTGGGGAAAGAGTTGAAATTACACCCTGTCACTCTCTTCCACTCATTTACTGTTGTGTGTGGGGGGGAGGGATAGTGAACAATAAATTACATGACTTAAAGATGTAGCCAAAGTTAGTTCTGGGGCAGCTGGGTCAACAGTGTTCACACACAATATCAGTTTCCCATTGCATACTTCATTTGGAGTCATACATTGCTCAGTAGAATAAAAGAAATGGAAGACCAAAATTTAAAACCAAAGGAGAAATTGAGGTATAGCCGGAGCAAGTTACAGCTCAGCCAACAACAACTGGAGCAGTGAGACATTTTGTCATCTCCTCTGAAAAACAAGTATTGCTGGCATTAATAACCTTCTGTGTCACATCCCAGAAAGCTGAAGACCAGCTGGGTGGGGTTCAAGAATATGAGGAACAAATTTTTCTGCTCTTTTCAGTAAGTGGAAATAAATAGGTGATTCTTCCTAGGCATCATCCTGCAGACTGTGATTTAGCTTGAGGTTGGGAAGTAAAGTTGCCTGTCTGTTTGCATTGATCTGATGTGGATGTTCCTCATGAGAATGATGGGTAGTCAGCATGGGTTTGTGGCCTGGGTGCTGCTTGAGTTTTTCTTCAGGCACAGATAGCTACAGCCAGTTGTTGGCAGAGGCAGTATTACTAACATGGGACAGCAAGAGGTCACACTGCTGGGTGTGCAGCCCAACCATGGCTGCTTGCAGCAGTGTCATGTGTATTCTCAACACAGGCATCCAAATATTTGAAACTGGTTTTTCAGTTTTAAGTTGACAATGACATCCAAGATGACTAAGGAAGCGTTCTTCTCTACAAAAAAAAAAAAGTCCATTTAAAACACCAAAGTATATCTATAGATGATTTCTCATTTTTATTGTGTGAGTACTTTGAAAAGTTTACCAAGAATTTTGCATGATACATTCTTTTCAGGGATTATATTATCAGATATATCATATAAATGTAGAGACAATGCATCTTATATTTTAATAAATAGATTAAGAAAAAGGCCCAAAGAAATTAAATATGTTTCTTAATTTCTAAGATATTCCATAAAATGTTCATTTAAATTTTGTACTTTTATTACACTTTAAATTTTTGGTCTTCTTTTTACATAAATGTCTCTCCATTAAATGCATTTTCTTCTATTTGTTTGATATTGGCTAATTTTCAATCTGTTTTATTTCATTCATTTATAGCTTTAATTTTCCTTTCCCCAAAGTGTTTATTAATATCCTTTTATGAATGATAATGAATTACTAAATTCCCTGCATTCACTCACTCAAATTCCAAAATTAGAATTCTCAGGAATTATTTGAAGTTTGTGAGCACACATGAAAAATAATCTAAAGATTTTTAAATGTGCCCTTTGAAAATATCCATACGCTTCAGTGAGGCTCATTTATCACAAACAATACTAACAACTATTGATATTTCAGGCCACAACATAGGACATGAGCCATATTTTACCATCCTTTCAGTGCTGTCTCCTTCAACCTTCACTGTTCCTGAGAAAATCATTTTTACTAAATATTTTAGTTTCAGTGTTTGTAATTATCACTAGTATAAATCTATGGTTTCAGTTATAAAGCTTAACAAACTCACTGACTCTCAAATATCTAAACAACCAGGGAGCCATAGGTTTCACACAGACTATGAGAACCTGCTGTTGTTTACACTGAACTATGAAAGAGTATGTTCTCTTTACACTAAAGTACTAGCTTTGTTGTGGATGAGAAGAAAAACAATGTGTCCCACTTTATTTTGAGTCATGCAAAGCTATGATTGAAAATTTGGGTTAAAAAAACATTACTTCCTTTAACTGAGAAATGGTGATAAGTTAGAAATGGCAGCCACAGGCAAATACATACAGGCATTCCCAAATCTCATTGTGTTAGATTCTCCAAAACAATGGGATCACAAGGTTGTATGTATATGTGTGAATATGTACACATATACACATATGTCATGCAGATATATGTGAGAACAAAGTTACTAGGTTGTTTCTCACATACAAGGTTCACGCACATACACACTTAGTCACATCCAGAGACAAACATAACTCTCCAGGTGAGATGATTCCAGTCATTTTGATGCAAAGAGAGACCATCACACTAGGAAAACACCATTTTGTTATTAATGGTAAGACATATCTCTAGGAAACATTTGCCCTTCTGTAGTTTAGTTATATTGTACTTTTTATATGACAATGATTTTGTGAAGTTTCCTATAATACAGACAAAATACTATTGAATCCTTTACTTCTTATTGTCAGTGAATTAGTTTTATAGTTAGAAATGATTCTTGCAATGTCTTAATTTGCTATTGATTTTGAAACTATAATTTGGCATGAAAATTTAGAGCATACTTATCACATTTAAGATTACATTTGTCTTGGGGCTGAGGAGATGGCTCAGCTGTTAAAAGAACTTGCTGCTTTTGCAGAGGACTTAGATTTGGTTCCTGGCATTCACACAGTGGCTCACAACCACCTATAATTCTAGTTCCAGGCCTCCTCTGGCACTGTGTGCATGTGATACACATACACAGAAGCAGGCAACCATTCACATTCATATTTTTTCAATGTTTTGAAAAGATATTGCTCTTTATGAACACCTTTCAGAACAGGCTAGTGATTCAAAGTAATGTAAATTGTTCTATGCCGAGGTTAAATTCTGTTTTAAATAAAAGCACCAATTAACCTGTTTGTCACTTATGTTTTGCCTGATACATGGGTGAGCATTTTCTGTTTGCTTCTATCTGGACTCTTCAGAATCAGGGACAATGTTTGTCACTGTCTACAGTAGGGCACTGCTCAAGGTGATGCTTCACAAGACCCTAACTTCCACTGTAGCACTGGCAGCCTTTAATGGACTAGGTAAACAAAATTTGCATTTCACATGATTCGGAACAAACATGCCTCACAAGAATACTGTACAATTATTTTAATGTTTGCTTAAGAGTATTTTTGATATGAAAAATGTATACTCTTCCACATATGGTTTAAGTCTGGATACTTAGAAAGATTTTCTGAGAGTAGCTTCTAGCTACTTCTCTTTCAAACTTTGTTTTATTCTTCTTTTTTTGCTTAATCATCTTGTTCTGCTAAAGATTGTGGAATGGCATTAGGTAGTAGTGATTGCAAGGTAACGTTATATGGTTGGTAGGAAATGGGAGCAAAGAAAAATGGTAATCCTACACATTCCTGAGGAAAGTATCTTTCCTTAGTTTCTGAAATTTCAAAATCTATAAGCCTAGAACAATAGACCTTCTCTTTTCAAACAAACACATACATCCTTGTAAAGTATGAGTCCAAATGAGAGAGGACCAGGATGAAACAATGTCTTCAGGCAGCTGCTTATTCATACTGCTGCTTTGAAATGGACTGTGAAATCAATTCCCTTCTCCTAATTTTCCTTCTTCTTTTTCAATAAACTTCTTAATATAAATCCTTGATTGCTTAAAAATACTGATGCATCCTCTGGTTGTGACCTGTTGATGCTGAAAAGAAAATATGAAACATATGCAGAGGACTATACATGCACTCACCCATAAATATTGTTCCTTAGGTGAGGGAGCCTTTACTCATACTTGGGTTTTCTTGGATTGCACTCTTGTCATTTCATAGACATTCTGTGAACATTACAATTTCATATTCACATCTGCCTAAGTAGGGTCATGTGTGTCCTGGAAAGAGACTGATATTTACACAGACAGAGATGGTGTTAAAAAGAGAATGGCTGCTTTGCCTGTCGATAACAAAGCCAGGTCACTATGATGTTTCTCCATAATGCCAAGTCTCTGTGACTCCTTACTGCAATAATAGAAACAGATCGAAAATGTATTACATTAGTGTAGTTTATCTTTCTTCTTCAATCGCTATATGCCACGTTTGTTTCCCGAAACCTATAGGCATCAGCCAGGTTACTCCTTGCCTCTTATGTTAAGTACATAGCTCTAACTCCAGTAACCGTAGTGGACTGTGGAGAATGCTTTGCTGAGACATGCAGACACAGGTATCTGATCATGGACTCTTTCTCCACTTGATTCACTCATGCGGGGAGGCCTCTCTACTCTAAAACATCATTCACAGGTAACTACACACTTTCCTTCATTCATTTGCATTGAGAGACAAAGATAAGCCATTGTTTTCTTCACTTTGCAATGATGATTAAGAAAACACTCAATTATTTTGTAGCATTTTCATTTTTTGCCCTTTATAAATATTTCTGAATGTCTACAGCATCGCAGAATGCCTACTCCTTTCACAATATTTACTTTATTACTGTAAATCTATCAAAATACCTTAATATTTTTAAGAACTCAAATATCTTAATATTTAAAGAACTCAAATATCTTAATATTTACTAGTATAGTTCATTTCAGTCATCTATGAGGCAAAATGTCCATGCTATTTTAAACTTGGAGGAAAAAATAAAAGATACTTGAAAACTTTCATTTTTAATATAATCAAATTTGAGGATGAAATAATGACAAGCATTTGTTAAATAATTCCATTTGTTTACATAAAAGATAAAACTATAAGAAATTGGAAATAGAAAGTTCTAACAAATTAAACATCATCTAAAATGTCAGTGGTTCACAACCATTTGAAAAAAAATTAGAACATGCAAGATATTGTAATTATTTTGAAAAAGTTTTTTTTTAATTACTTGAAAATTTCATACATGTACACAATGTAGTTTTGTCCTATCTACCCTCACTATCTCCATCCAGCTTCCCCTGCTCCACAACAAATCTCTTTCCCAATTTCATATACTCTGGTTTTATAACTTACTTAGTATAATTATACTACCCCATTCCCATTAGTAAAATTATAGAGAAAAATGTTTGTGAAATTTAAACCAGTGTTTGGAAAATGTCATCTTCAAGTTCTTCTGTTTCATGCAGATCAAATGGCAGAGGTGCTCACTGGGGTTGATATGAATTGTAGCAGTCAAGTGTTCATGCATACATGAGGTCCTACCCTCAAAGTATGTGCAAATCACATTGGTGATAAAACCCGATTAGCATATCTCGAACTTTGTGGGAGAGTCTGGGAATAATCAAGCAGCTTCAGTAGCTAAGTGATCTCACAGTGGCAAGGACCATGAAAACTTCCATCAGATTGCAGTCACTGTCAATGCCCATGGAAGGCTAACTCCAGGACCTCAGAGACACCAGATGACAGGTGCTGATTCTTTTGTTTGTTTGTTTGTTTGGTTTTGTTTTGTTTGTTTGGTTGGTTGGTTTTGTTTTGTTTGTTTGTTTTTTTCAAGACAGGGTTTCTCTGTGTAGCTTTGTGCCTTTCCTGGATCTCGCTCTGTAGACCAGGCTGGCCTCGAACTCACAGAGATCCGCCTGCCTCTGCCTTCTGATTGCTGGGATTAAAGGTGGACGCCACCTCTGCCCTGCAGGTGCTGATTCTTAACAGCAAGGTGTTTCTACATCCTACACTCATGGTCCCATTATTTTACATTAGTGTTAGAATATTTATAAGGCCAATGCAATGCACATGCTTGGTCAGCAGTTACTAAACTATAACATTTAATGAACCATAAAAGGAAATGAATGCTTCTACCTATTTAGTCTACACATTTTTTTTTCAACTGTATTTAAGCAAAAGTTGGCTTCATCTAAGATCATGGAACCCTTGTGTAGGTAGGGCTGACAGTGCAGAGTCTGATCTAGTCAGTTTTTTACAGATATCAGCAAATCATGGGTCTCTGTGCTTTCTACATTTCTTTGGCATAGAAGAAGGGAGTAGAAAGTACAGAGATGTGGCCTATTTCTAAACTAATTGTGATATAGAATACAACTAATAATTTGGACTGAAACATAATTCCTGCACAGTAGACAACTAAAGGTAAGGGGATCTGTTTCGTTTACTCAGCTTGATATGAACTTTAACTACTTTTTTCTTAGAATGGAAGACACTGAGCAGACTGTCACTGGCATGGCCAAGCCTGGTGAAGAGAAACTTGGAGCATGGTGTTAG
>CABHPP010135427.1:5116-17583 GCA_902168425.1 Peromyscus attwateri | reverse complement strand
GGTAGCAGAAGGTTTAAGAAACATTGGGTTTTGGGGGATTTTTTGTTTTTTGTTTTTTTCTTGTGTATTGGTGTTTTTGCCTGTGCACCATCTGTGTGCCTGTTACCCACAGAGGTCAGAAGCTGGTGAGAATCACCTAGGACTGGAGTTACAGACAGTTCTGGCTGCCACGTGGGTCCTGGGAATCTGAATGTAAATCTTCTGGGAAAGCAACACTGTTAACTGCGCAACCATCTCTCTAGCCTCAAGAAATACTGTTTCTAACTTCGCTTTTGAGTTTTTCTGGTTCTTCTCAGTAAACCTTTTCTAACATACTCCATATACTAGGTACTATAGATTCAAATATTAATAAAATGTTAAGTAATCATAAGTCAGAATTATTCCTTATCTTTTTTTTTTGTGGGAGGGGGGTGCTTTTTGAGACAAGGTCTTGTTGTATAGTTCAGTGTGTTCTGGAATCCACCATGTAGCCTAAGCGGCCTCAAACCCAGGAGGCTTTAACCTCCTGAGTGCTGTGCTAGTAACCACACCAACCCTGAATTCTAATTCCTCTAAGTCTCATTTCTGGCTAACCATGCCCTCCTCCCCCCATTGAGTTTCCAAAGTTGAAAGGGTGGTGGGCTAGTTTTCTTCTCTAGTTCCCTTACTTTTGTAAGATTCTATTTCTCTTCCTGTTCTTTCAACTTCAGCCACACCACACTGCTGAGGCAGATTCTGATTTGACAGAGGGTGGTAGGCTCCTTCATCCTCGAGTTACATTTGGAGAGCACGGTGTTGCTATAGCACACAGAGTATCTAAGGGAACATGAGGCTGTGTGCGCCATCATCTTAAGATTCAGACGACCTAGCAGACAAGAGATGCTAAGGCAAACCGGGGAGCATTTCAGGCCATAGCAAGGCACCTCTTCTATTACTTTCTCTGGCTAGGTGCATCTTCATGTTATTTTATGAGGTAAGTATTAGAACACGGATTCCATCTTTGTCAAGCGTCAGTCTAGACATTCTTGCCCATCAGTACTTCATGCTTAGGCTTTTTCTGCATATTGAAGCCCTTCTCTCCTCCTAATAACTTCCCCAATCTTAGATAATTGCTTGAGCCTACAAGATATCCCCTCCTATATAGTGCTGCCATATAGCCATGGTGTAATACTACGTCCTTGGGGGCATAGTACCAACACTGACCTAGCTGCCAGAGGTTAGGAAATTGTCCTGTATCTGCAATGCCTGTATCAGGTTTGTCTCTCCTGCAGCCCATGGGCAGTCTGGGCTCAGCCTAGCTCTGAGTGTGACTGGACATGTTTGTAGATGATAGCATCATATTTCAGTGTTAAAAGGTGGGATGCTGATAGGTGATCTTTGTTAGGAACACTTTTGTGAGGCCTTGTTACTTAGGACTTCTTTCTCCCTCAGATTCAGCCAATAAGTACTAAAGATGCTTGGGATTTGCTTTACATTTTCAGAGAACTGAGAGGAGACAGTAAAAAAGACACACGGTAGGTCAATTATATAGTGTTTTAGAAGGTAAAAAGTACCAAGGTAGAGAAAAATAGAGCCAGGGAGTTAGGAAGGTAAGGTGAAAGTCATGGTGGTTTGCAACTTTAAATAATTGCAGGCTACATTTAGAAGACAAGGCTTTAGAGAGGAGGGAAGGCAAAGCCATGGGGACCAGGGGAAACACTAGTAATTCCAGGCAACGATACCACTGCCAAGCTCTAGAGAGTGGGAGTTTGCTTGATACGTGTTGGAGAATGATAAGGAGCCAGTCTGCTGGAATGGAAAAAAGCCGAAGGTCAGGTAGCTAGAAGTGAGGTTAGAGGGTAGGATGTAGGTGTATTAATAGAGTTGCTGTAGTGTAAATGTTTGTGAACCCTTAAAATACCTAAGTTGATAGCTAATCCCAGTGGAGTAGTGTTAACAGGTGAGGTTTGGGGGAGGTCATTAGGTCAGGAAAGCAAAATGTTCATGAATGAAGAGGCTAGAGTAACCTTGCTCAACTCTTCTCCCATGTGTGGATGAAGAAGAAAGTAAGCCCTCACTAGTCACTTTTATCTTGGTATGCCCAGCCTTCAAAACTGTGAAAGACAAGTTTGTATTATTTATAATAGCTAAACAAAGGTATTTTGTTACAGCAGCCAAAGCAACCAAAAAAAAAAAAAAAAAAGGCATAAAATCTTAAAGCTTGATAAGTTAGACTTCACCAAAATGTAAAACTTCAAAATTAAAGAATTCTTAAAGGTCAGTAAGGCATACAACCCAGTAAGATAATGAGTAGAAGATTGAACATAATTTTTCCCAAGAGGTACGAAGGAGGTAAGGGTGTGAAAAGTTGCTCAGTATCACTAGTCTTAGAAATGTGTGTGCCAGCCACATTGTAACAATGCAAACCACAGTGTCTCTTAAATAAGAGCCACTGAGGTGACTGTTGCTGGTGAAGACCTGGTGTAGATGCATCTCTCCAATGCAAGTGTTAGGAATTTAAAACTAGTTTTTGAAAGTTTGCAATGCACTGTGGTGATTTTTTTTTTTAATGAAGTGAAACATAAGCAGGTATACATCCCAGTAATCCCAGTCTATATATTCTCAAGAGAAATGGGGAAAAAAAGCACCAAAAAACAGACTATAAAAGACCTGCACTCAAATGTTCATGCTTCTTTATAGTAACTATAAGATGGAAACCATCCCAAAATATAAATTTTGGCATATTAATTCACAACAACACTACTTTATCATAAAAAGGAGTGAAACAGTTGCTGAATTGTGCAGTAAATCGATGAAACTCGACATTTGTCCAATAGAAATAAACATCATACAATTTCACTTGTGTGAAGGTCTAGAGAATTAAAATTATGGGAACAAAAAGCAGGTGCATGTTTACGTCAGCTGGGTGCCATAGTTCTCTATTATGGTGTAACAAGTTACCACAAATCCAGCAATTTAAAATAATTCCTATTAATTCTTTTATGGGTTTTAGTGAGCCAGTCCAGATGGGTTCAACAGGGTCTCTGTCCTTGGTTTCCCAAGGCGGAGGTCAGAGTATCAACTGGGTAGGATTCTGGCTGGCAGAGTCCTCAGGAAGAATCTGCTAACAGGCAGATTCTTTGCCTTGTAGGACTAAAATCTCAGTTCTTTGGTCCTGAAGCCTCCCCACACTCCTCATGTGGGCTCCACACCCTTGTTACCCTGCAGGAATGAAATCTGTCCACCTTCTCCCCACTCCCCACAAGCTAAAGAGCGCCCTTTTTGCTTTGAAGGGCGCCTATCATTAGATTGACCCAACTAAAAACATCTGCTGTCATCCTCTGTGTTATAAAACGTAGATACCATCAATGGATTGCTCTCACTTGTCTTCATGTTTTGGAGAGTAGGGTGTAAAGTGTGCGAGTATGTATACATGTGTTCATGCATGCTCGTGTATGTGTGCACATTATTTTACTTCTGCCCTCCTGGCAAAGGTTATAACTGTGAAGAGGATTGAGAGAGCTTTCAGGGGATTGGAAACAGTTGACTGTGGTAGTGATTACATGTCAAAACTCACTCAGTGGTACATTAGAGGAATGAATTTTACTAACTAACCATGACTCAGAATAGCAGGCTAGTTTTTAAATCCTGGATATAAAAATACTGATAGTTGAAATGAATTGATACTAGTATCATCCAAACTGTTTAATTTTTATCTTATTGAATACTAAAACCGACCACAGTACAAGCAGAAGAGAAAAATAAAAGAGTAAGAAAACTATAGTGGTGTGTGTAAAAAGATTGGGATTAATACATGGCAAGAGTTAGTGGCCAGCCCAGCCTTAGACCTTCTTTTAGGTTTGGAGTCCCTGTAGTTTGCTTGTTTTTTTGCTGCTCAGCTGGATATGATAAAGCCAGACAGTGTGAGCACCTTCATCCTTCCATCCTTCTGCTTCATATGCTTTGCTGATTTTACTTCAAGGGTACCCTTGCCCAGGACCATAGTATTTCTCACACATTCCTGGACCAGCCTTCCGATTTTTGGAAGTGTCTACTTTATCTATCTATCTATCTATCTATCTATCTATCTATCTATCTATCAATTATGTTCTGCCTACATGCTAGAAGAGGGCACCAGATCAAATTGCTGGGAATTGAACTCAGGACCTCTGGAAGAGTAGCCAGTGCTCTTAACCTCTGAGCCATCTCTCCAGCCCCTGATTTCCTGTTCTTATGCACTTACTCATTTCCTTACCTATCATTAGTCTATCACAAAATACCCATCTATTATAAGCAGCCCTGTACTCCAGTAGCCCTGCAGTCCTGGTATGAAGTTTGCCAGTTTGATGGGTATATAGTATTGTGTTTCAGCTGGTGATGTTCCAAGCTTGAAGTGTATGCCTCCTAGCCGTTTAGTCTTCTCCGTTTGTTAAGTTTTGTAGTCTTAGACTATTTCCCACGTATATAACTTGTTTTGTTTTTAGCCTTCAGCAGTTCTTTGTGAGTTCTGTTGGTTGTAGTTATTGCAACCTTGTCTCATTTCTTTTTGCAGAGAATGATTATTTTCTTATTTTTTTTAGTCCTTGGAATTGTAGTGATTTGTAATCTGTCTTTTGTCTTCTGTTGCATGCAGAACTTGAAATTTTAGCAGCTTTTAAGCTTGATGTGTATTGCTTTGTCATTGAGTTCTGTATATTAACCTCACGTTTATAAATGTGTCTAGCCTACACATCATAGTTATTTTTGGTATTTTCCCTCCTTTTCCCCAGGTTGGTTGAGCAGCCCCATTTCAAACACAAATGAAATTGCTTGGATGTTCATTCAATAAAACATACATGTTCCCACACTTCATTGCTTTACCAAATGGGCTCATTGTTACATAAAAACACTTGCTTTTTTTTTTTTCCCCTTTAATTTGGTCCCAAGGTTTCTCTGGAGAGTGGCTATAAACAAGCCTTACCCTGAAAGCACTTTAGGCGATTTGAGTTAGGGGTTCTTATGAATTTCTCATGATATTCTTGTTCTGGAGTATAGCCTAGTACCTCAGCATCCAGGACCTGTGTGTACCCAGGTGTTCCTCTTACTTGGAAGTTACTTATGGCAGATACCCTTGTGGTTCTTGCAGAACCTGGGTCCAGTTTAGGATAGCCTAGAGCTCTAAGGGGAAGGCAGTCAGTTTGAGTGTGTTTAGACAGAGGAGGCATCTAGAACTCATGGAACAACAGAAGCAGTTTATCATTTTCAGACTCAGAGAAGAGAGGGCCGGGCCAGCAAGAGGGAGAGGTACCCCTAAGTACGCACTCCCACTACGGGTGAGGAACAGGAAGGGGGGATTCAAACCTTGAGTAGAGTCCAGGATGCTATGTAGTGGTGTATTCCACAGAGTTTGTCCAGTGTTTTGGAAGCAGCCTGCTACACGTTCCACAGAGTTACACACACCACAACTGTGAGGTGGACATGCCATTTAGCTGTGCAGGCTTTTCAGAGTGTGAGACTTGAGCAAGTGAAGTGCATTGGATCTAGCCACCCCATAAGAAAGTAGTCAGCAGGAAGCAAATGTATAAGACAGATAAGGACCTGTAACTACCACACTGGTAAGTGGGAGGAGGTTAGCGAATTAGAGCTGCAGAGGGTTAAAGAAGCCCCACCTCTCATAGAAGAAAGGCCACTCACTCACATTGAGAATGAATGCAGAGCCTCCGCAAGTACATTGTTAGGCTAGTGTGTCTCTGCTGCTGGTGAATGCTTTGGTTTGCTTCGTGATTTACTGCTGCTACCCGGCACGCACGGATGACGTAATGCTTTTATCCTGCAGTGTTCAACTCTCAGTGTTGGACGTTTGCAGGGGGAGTGAAGTTTTTGTTGTTGTTGTGTGTGTGTGGGGTGGGGGGGGGTGTTGTATGTATGTGTCACATGTGTGCTGCTGCCTGTGGAGGCCAGAAGAGGGCGTTAGGTACCATGGAGCTGCTGTTATAGGCGGTTATGAACTGCTTGGCTGGGGTGCTGGAAACAGAACTCTGGTCCTCTGAAAAAGTAGCAAGAGTCTTTACCGTTAAGCCATCTCTCCAGTCCTGAAGTATGTTTTACATTTTCAATTTTAATGCTTGTTGGCAGATAGCTTTATTGCCAGAGGACATAGTAGATGTGTGTGTGTGTGTGTGTGTGTGTGTGTGTGTGTGTGTGTGTGTGTGTATTTTTAACTAATCAACAATTAGTGTTAATTGGTGGTAAGAAGCCTCTCAAGTTCTCAGAGGCCAGCCTTCCAAGCAGACCAGGGTAAGCCAGACCTGCCATCTTAGGTTTTCTGTTTTGAAATATAGTTCATGTACAGTATAGTTCCCTATTGAAAATACATGCCAGTAGTCCTTAATTATTCACACAAGTGTACACCCATCACTGTGATCTTAGAACATTTTATCACCTCCAAGAAAAAGAAAAACAACCTTGTCCCCCTTAGCTGTCACTCCCTTCCCAGACCCAACAGTCTCTGCTTACCTCTCCAGTCCTAAGCAGCCCCCGATGTGCTGTGTGAATGGAATCACACTATGTGGTTTTTGTGTTTGGTATCTTTTGCAGCTTGTATCCAGTTTTCATCCATGTAGCATGTTACCAGTATTTCATTCCTTTTTATTGTGATTAATATTCCATTGTATGACCACACCAAGTTTTGTTTATCCATTTACCTGTCAGTCGATGGAATTTGGATATTTCCACTTTCCAGCTATTATGAAGAGTGTATTACTTCTCTTCTGCATAGCCTCCCCAATACTTACTTAGGCATACATATAGACTGCCATTTGGAATAAACTCTACCTTTCATTCTTTTGACACATTTTTATTTATAAATTTCAAGCAGCTACAGTCTTCTGTCAAATTAGTCTGAAGCTTACCATGTTTGGATATGAAGGGCTATTTCAAAATATAGTTTATTTTCCTTGTGGCCTGTGATAATTTAGTATTGGGAAGTAATGGTTCTTTGTAAATTAGGTAACATTTAACTTTGAGTCCAATTCTGGGGCCACTGTCAGTGGGAGAATTCTTATCTCTGGGTTTTTTTTTTTTTTTTAACTCCTTAGTCTTTTTTTTTTTTACTTTTCTTTGGTTAAATTTTGGACTATATTTTCCTATGCAGTTATCTGGACCTTTAAATTTTTAGAGCTATTTTAGAAGTTCTTTTACAATGTTTTCACTGCTTACATATCTATGGGTCTTTTCTCCTTTATCAAGTCTGTTGGTTTTATATCTACCTTTTCTTTAACCTGCCTTGTGAAGATTTGTCTAATGTAGTTGTTTTTTGCAGAAACATAGTTGTATTCATTCTCTGATCATTTTTGTTCTACTTCTGTCTTTCTTCATGTTATATTTGGACTTTAAGTTATCCATTTTGCTTGCTCTAAACTCTCAGGTTGAACTCTGAAATTCTTACCTCTGTCTAGAAGTATTTACTTTTTCTTCCTTTCTTTCTTTTCTTTTTTTTTCTTTTTTTCTTTTTTTTGTTTTTCGAGACAAGGTTTTTCCATGTAGTTTTGGTGCCTGTCCTGGGTCTCGCTCGGTAGACCAGGCTGGCCTTGAACTCACAAAGATCCGCCTAGCTCTGCCTTCTGAGTGCTGGGATTAAAGGCATGCACCACTGCTGCCTGGCTTACTTTTTCTTTCTAGGAATCATTGATAGAATTTGAGTACACTCAGCTTCTTGACTTTTAAATCCTGCGCTCTGTTTGTGTGTGTGTGTGTGTGTGTGTGTGTGTGTGTGTGTGTGTGTGTGTGTGTTTGCATTGCTTTTTAGTGCTTTGTATGAGAACTTAAAAATATTTCTTGTAGTTCTTAAAGTTTTATACTATACTCTCCCAACTCTTCCTAGATCCACCTCCTTCCCCACCCATCCAACTTTGTACTGTTGTTGTTTTTAAACCTATCAAGACCAATTTGTGTTGCCTAAATATTCTTGTGTTGCCTTCCTTTGGAGTGTGATCTACTTACCAGGGGCTACATTCTTAGAAAAAACTGACTCTCCCTCTCCTAGAAGCTGTCAGTTGTCAGTAGCTCCTGAGCTAAGGGTGGAACTTCCTGTCCAACTCCCTCTCCATTGTGGATTTGATATGGTTTGAGCTTGCAGAGGTCTCTGTGGACTGTCTCAATTCCTGTGCATTCATATGTGTAGCTTCCCTGCACTGTCCAGAAGATACTGTTTGCTTCAAGTCACAGATCACGTCTGGTTCTTACACACTTTCTTCCACCTCTTCCACGGTGATCCCTAAGCCTTTGGAGGGGTGCAGTATGTCTGTTCCATTTAGGGCTGAGCATTTTGGTCCCTTGTTCTCTGTACCTTTGCCAGTTGTGGGCCTCAGTGTTAATCCCATCAACTACAAACAGAAGCTTCTCTGATGGAGGTTGAGGCTTGAATCAATCTATGGGTATAACCTGAATGTATTGCTCACAAATATTTTCTTCTCTTCCATTCCTTCTGGTAAGCCATCCTTTCAATTTTTTATTTTTGTTTTTAATTTATATGTTTTTGTCAACTAGCTGATACTACAATGTTTGTCTTAATTCTTCTTTCATTTTCTATTGTCTTAGTTAGGGTTTCTATTGCTGTGAAGAGACACCATGACCACAGCAACTCTTATAAAGGAGAACATTTATTCGAGTGGCTTACAGTTCAGAGGTTTAGTCCATTATCGTCATGGTGGGACATGGTAGTATGCAGGCAGACATGGTGCAGGAGAGGGAGCTGATAGTCCTTCATCTCAATCTGCAGGTGACAGGAAGTGGACTGACTACATTGAGCCAACCTTGAGAAAAGGAGGCCTCCAAGGTAGCCCCCATACTGACATACCTACTCCAACAAGACCGTACCTCCTGATAGTGCTGCTCTCTATGTATGAGCTTGGGGGGGGGGAGGACAATTACATTAAAACTCTCACACTTATGTTATAGAGGGTTCAGTTCCCTACCTTTTTGTTTTTTGTTATTTGCTTTTTTACATATTTCTTTATGTATTGAGAGAGAGGGAGAGAGATTTCATATATATGAACGTCTCAGCACACATGTACACATGTGGCAGTCAGAGGACAACTTAAGGGAATTGGTTCGTTCTTTCTACCATGTGTGTTCTAGGGATCAAACTCAGGTTGTCAGACTTGTTGGCAAGCACCTTCAACCACTGATCCATCTCACTGACCTGCGTATGCTGTGTTCACATTTTCTAAGAGTCCAGTAATATTTACTTGAGGAGTACCAAGTCATAGGCTAGTCCTGTTTGTTGTGGTGAAGCAAGGTGACAAGGCTCTAATATGTGTGTGAGCTGATATCAGGGTGTAGAGAGGAGATGGAGGGACTTCAGTGATGAAGTCTGAGAGTTTATTCCCAAGGAGCTCCTTATTGCCTGCTTACAGGAATGGTAGTGTAGAACATAATCTCTGCAGTAGGGGCAGGACAGAGTACAAAGGGGTTTGCCTGTTCTAGTTACCACTTCACAAACAGGTTTTGCCGTAATCCAGTCTTGATGGAAAATCTCCCTTACCCCCTAGATGGCACTGGGTCACTTTACTTTCCTGTCTTTGAATTGTGTGGGTTCAGAGTTCTCTGGAATAGGAAGGTTACAACTAGAAATGTCTTTCATGGTCTGTAGTGTTTGGCGCTCTCCATCTCTTAGCTGCTTCCTCCTAAAGGAGCCAGTCACTTTTGGTATTCCCAGACTTTCTCCCTGTTTTTCATTAAAGTGACTAACTTTTGTCTGATCTTTAGGGATAGGTTAGAGCAGTGGGTCTCAACCTTCCTAATGCTGCAACCCTTTAATATAGTTCCTCATGTTGTGGTCACCCTAACCATAAAATTATTTAATTGCTACTTCATAACTGTAATTTTGCTACTGTTAGAATCATAGTGTAAATTTTTGTATTTTCCAAATGTCTTAGGTGACCCATGTAAAAGGTCATTTGACTCTCAAAGGGATCATAACCACAGGTTGAAAACCACTGAGTCAGAGGAAAGACTGGAATACATACATGTTTGACATCTTACACAGGAATGGAAGGCACAGCATTTTTAAAGTATCTGTATCTGTGCCTCTCACAAACCTAAGTTCCTAGATTGTTTCACATATCTTACTTCATGGTATAGAATTGGTGGCAATTAAGTTTTGGTGAAAGAATAGAATTCTGAAAGGATTTTCCATTAAAAATAGAAATTTATGGGCTGGGGAAATGACTTAGTCATAAAAATGCTTTCTGTACAAGTGTGTAGACCTTCGTTTGAATCTCCAGAACCCACAGAACATGTAGCACAAGTGTTGAATCCTCATACTTCTACAGAGAGCTGAGAGGCAGAGACAGGGGAATTCCCAGAAGCTCACAGGCCAGCTAGTCTGGCCTACATAGCAGAAAAACAATAACAGGACTGTCTTGAGCAAGGCAGAAAGCACAGACCAAGACCAGACACACACACACACACACACACACACACACACACACACACACACACACAAATTTAAAATAAAAATAGAAATTTGCTGCTTTACTGATTACTTTGTATGGCTGTGATAAAACACCATGGCCAGTGCAGCTTACGGAAGGCAGGGCTTATTGGGGCCTACAGTTCCAGAGGGATAGGAGTACATCACTATCATGATGGGGAACATGGGAGTGAACAGCAGGCATGGCGTAGCAGCTAAGAGCAGTCACATCTTGATCCACTACAGGAGGCAGAGAGAGCTAAGTGGGGATAATACAGGCATTTGAAACCTCAAAGCCCACCCTCAGTGACACATCTCTTTCAACAAATCCACACCTCTTACTTCTTCCCAACTGGGAAAAGTTCTACCAACTGGGGACCAAGTATTCAAACTTGTGAGTCTATGGGGGCCATCCTCATTCAGTCACCACAGGTACCAATAAAGAGCTCCCTTAATGCTGTAAAAACATGGCTGAGTTTATTAAAAACAGTAGACATGATGTGTTTCCGAATTATTTAGATCTCTTTAAGAGAAAGTTGTAAACTATAGAGTTAAATAGAGGAAAAAGCTAACATACTTTATAATTTTAAAACTATTTAGTCTCATTAGGCAGGACAGTTACTGTTAATCCATTTATGAGGTGAGTAAGCCTTGACTCTGGGATGGGAAGAGTGTACCTGAGACCAGGCAGCTGATAGACTGTCCTGGAAACAAGATCTGTTGACTGATTCTTTAGAGACTGGTGGCTTTCTTCTTTATTCTCCCGTGTTTGTCACCTGAGTGGGTATTTGATCAGTGCTTGCAGACTGACCTCATCTCTCATCTTTTGTGTGCTGTGAAGGTGGACTTCAGTGACTGTCACCTGGAGTTTAACTCGGCAGTTGTTAGGACCCCATGCAGTCTCTTTCCTGTGGTCCCCTTTACACATGCTTTCCTCCTCAGCACTTTCCCTGCCGCACTGGGCTTCTTCCTGTTCCTCTACCGAACCAGATATGATCCAGACTCAGTACCTGAAGTTGCTGTCCACGCTAACTGGGGTTCTTCCCCTCAGGTGGCTTTCCCTCCTTCAAATCTTGAAGTAGATATAAGCTTCTTAGTGAGTCGTTTCTCATGGTCTTGCTTAAAATGTAAGGTGCACATCTCATCCTGCTTCCTTACCCCTCTGCAATTAATGCTTAACACATGGCTCTTCCAGTTGAATGTGTTGTCATTGCATGAAGCGTTGTCTGAGCTTCCTCACTGTGTCAGTTCAGTGCTCAGTTCAGCTCATGACTGGTAAGTGTTTGCTAAATGAAGGAGTGCAAGAAGGAAATTCAGTTGATTAAACAAAATGTTGATAGCGAGGACTTGGTTTTTAATTCTGAGTTGAATCTGTAAAGTCCATTAAAACAGGAGCGCACATTTGTGAAAAAAAAATGGAGTATTTCACTAGAGGTTTTTATCTGCTCTGGTTTGTCAGTTATGATATCAATTTACATAAACTCTAACTTTCTTAGAAAAATAGTCTGTTTGTAGACTACATATGTATTTAATACAATAATTTATTGTTGGCAAATGCAGAATACCACCTCAGGTCTAACTTAGTTTTTTTTTTTTTTTTTAGAGAATATTTTTCTTATGAGACCTTCCTCTGAACATATTTACAGTCTTGTAAATATGTTCTTCCTCTGAACATATTGCAGTCTTGGAATAGGTAGTGATTAATGTCCTATCAACTTAAAAAAAATCTAAATGACATGTTTTCATTTTCATATTTCAGAATGCTATTCCAATCCTTCTGATGATGAGTTGTAATTCTTTATTCAGCAATTGTGTGAAATAGTGAGAAAGTTTTGATCAGCTTTTATTTAAACATTTCTTCTTCTTTTTTTTTTTTGTAGACCTTCTTTGAGGTTACACCAATGAAATCTGGAGTCACCTTTGATAAATTCACCTGGATCGGAGAGAAGCTGCGTTATTAGAGAAACATAAAGAAGCAGATGACCAGAGGAACCCTGCAGATGCCAGCTCTGCACCTTGGATCTTCTCTGTACAGTTTTAGCCCATCAGGACTAAT
>CABHPP010135426.1:10337-22064 GCA_902168425.1 Peromyscus attwateri | reverse complement strand
CTCTGCCGCCTGAGTGCTGGGATTAAAGGCGTGCGCCACCACCGCCCGGCTGAAACTTCCAACTTCTAATCATATGGTCAGTGACCCTAGCATCCAGTCCCCATCCTGGAAGTGTGACTAGAAGCCCTTCATCAGAATAAAAGTCCCTTCATCAGAATAAAAGACACTCTTGTCATCCAAAAAAATCACAAAGGATTTAAGAGTTCCGAGTCAGACCTTCCAATCACTCAAGACGTTGCACAGTGTGTGTCAGGAAACAAAATCAAAGACCAAATATTAGAACAAAGGAACCTTGAGGCTCAGGTGGGGGCGCACACCTTTAACCCCAGCACTTGGGAAGCAGAGCATGCAGATCTCTGTGAGTTAGAAGCCGACTGGGTCTGACAGTTCCAGATCAGCCTGGGCTATCTAGTGCGGAGACCCTGTCTCAAGACCAGACAAAACAACAACAGAGGGTTCTTCTGGCACCCTACCTATAAAAGCCTTAGAAAGCGCAAGAACTGGAGACAGGACCACTGTGGTGATATTGTGTTCCCCAAAATATTGTGCACCCTAATAAACTTACCTGGGATCAGAGAACAGAACAGCCACTAGATATAGAGGCCAGAAAATGGTGGTACTCACGCCTTTAATCCTAGCATTCCAGAGGCAGAGATCTATCTGGATCTCTGTGAGTTCAAGGCCACACTGGAAACAACTAGGCATGGTGACTCACACCTTTAATCCCAGGAAGTGATGGCAGAAAGCAGAAAGGTATATAAGGCGTGAGGACCAGGAACTAGAGCTGGTTAAGCTTTCAGGCTTTCGAGAAGCAGTTCAGCTGGGATCCATTCGGATGAGGACACAGAGGTTTCCAGTCTGAGGAAACAGGATCCAGCTGAGAAACTGGCGAGGTGAGGTAGTTGTGGCTTGTTCTGCTTCTCTGATCTTCTAGCATTGACCCCAGTACCTGGCTTCAGGTTTGATTTTATTAATAAGAACCTTTTAAGATTCATGCTACAGACCACATATGTATTTATTATGTCACAGTATTGTAGGACTTCCAACTCAGGAAGGCCTCTTCCAGCTAGAGCCTCTCAACCTGTAGAGCCAAGGTCCTTTCTAGGTGCAAGGAAAGCCCTGGGAACCGTGATCGTCATTTGAGGCCCTTCACAGACATGGAAGAGAAGCCATGGACCAGAAGGGCCGTGCCTTAGTCACGCCACCATGTTCTTGAGTGGAACTCTGGAGTGTCAGACTGGCCAGTTAAGTTAGGTGAAGGCTGAATGTCATAGCAGGAGGCTAGACCATATAGTAACAGTTTGTTAACTTGATTTATGGTTATTAAATATTTAAACATATTAATATTGTGTTTTCATGTGCATGCTTGCTGGAGGCCTCTCAAATAATTTGCACATTCCTATCTACTATTGGCCTGGATAAAAAAATAAAATGAAGACCACCCCTTTGTGAGCATAAAATGACAATTTAGGTTCCCCAGTCATCTTGGCAATGTGCTTGCACAGTGTAAGCACCTGTCTTCACAGCTAGTGAGGTTTTCTCTTCTGTGAAAGTAGTCTGATGCAGTTGGAGCCCCAGTAGAAGCCAGCTGCTTGGTCTTAGGCTCAATCGAAAGGACAACGATAGACTTCAGTGCTGTGTGGAGAAGGGAAATTAGCTAGTTGGTATGTTCATGTACTAGGAATACTTTCAGTGGTTGTCTAAGGAATTTGCAAGCAGCATTTATTACACATAATTTTACACATTACCCATAACCTAGTGCAAAGTGACTAAGCCCACCAATTTCACTATATCCGGGCAATCAAGCATAGAATGACCATGTAGCCTGGGAAGAGGAGACTTTTTCTACTCTGTGCTTTCTTCTGAATAACACATCCTAAGTTTAACATGATCAGCATTACTAAAGTTCTCTCGTGTAATTCTTATTCGTATCATAGTTGGCTAATTTTTATTATTTAAAATTAATACAATGGATCCAGAACTGTTATTGATACTCAGTGTTATTCCTCCACTTCTCCCAGGGTGACCCTGTCCTCTGGGAACTCACCTGACTTTTAAAATTTAGACAAGTCCATTTCTGCCCACTTGTTCCTAGGCTTGTTTTATGAACAGTTTAAGCTTTTTATCACAAAATTTCCCACATCCCTTTGAGACTAAATCAAATGTTAATGGACCACATCAAGAATAATTGCTTCCAAAATTCTGCCTGCAGTTCTTGTTAAAATGCAAAATCTGCTTCTGTAAGCCTGGGCTAGACACCCCATTTTTCTAGTAAGCTTCTGGATGATGACAGTTCTGTTGGTTGTAGGCATAGCGAAGTACTGGAGAGTGTCATCAGAGAAAAACGACCATTTCTCTCCCAGTCATTCCCACCTGAACCCCTCTCTTTGAATTCGTTTTTTGAGCTCTGGATATAATACTGGTATTTCTTGAGTTTTTAAATTTTTCATATTAAATTCCTAAATTCTTTCCTGAATACAGGATTAAGTTATGACCTTTTTATGGGAAGTATTGGTACATACAGGTTTCCCTCTACTTTCATAACATTACACAAAGTAATTACAATGATGTAAAACTTAATGTCTGAGTCAAGCTGCACACTATGATTATGTTCCCATTCTTACATTGCTTTTAGTTTTCTCTGAATATGGTGGTTCCTTGAGTTTTTGCTTAATTAAGAACCTGTCACTCATGTAGCCCCAAACTTTCCATCAGAATGAGAAGCTCCCTCATTTACAGTCAAGCATGTCAATCTGAGTGTTTCTCTTCTCCTTTTTCTTCCATGGTTATATCCCCCATACTCATGGCTAGTGAAGTTTTCTGTTATTTAAAAATACAGTTTTGATCCGATTTGGGCTCTAATTTCTCCCTCCAGTCCTGCCTGTTCTTCCAATTCTGTTTACAATTGTTACTTGACTTGCTTTTGCTTGATGGTTTGGTTTTCTTTTCTGTGTTAAAGTTCTTTCCATCTCTCTGCTAGGGATCTCTCCCCGTTCTTCTGGCTAGGTCTATGTCCTCCTCTTTCTTAGCTGACTCTTTCTTTTGATTTTATTAGAGGAATTCTTGCAATAGCTTTTAGAGAGAAGGTTGCGGCAGCCAGCTTCCTGAGGCTTTGCTTATCTAGAACACTTTCTGTGGGCACACTGGACTGGTAGTTTGGGTGGGTATAGAATACTGAGCTGGGCCGGGCGGCGGTGGCGCACACCTTTAATCCCAGCACTCGGGAGGCAGAGTCAGGCGGATCTCTGTGAGTTCGAGGCCAGCCTGGTCTCCCAAGCGAGTTCCAGGAAAGGCGCAAAGCTACACAGAGAAACCCTGTCTCGAAAAACCAAAAAAAAAAAAAAAAGAATACTGAGCTGGAAATAATTTTCTTCAGAATTAAAAAAAAAAAAAAAGCCTGCCTTCTAGTTATTTTATATTCTGATTCTCAATCATTTGCAAATGGTACTTCATTTCTGTACTCCTGAAACTTTAGACTTCCCGTTCAATCTCTGGTTTTCTGAAAATGTACAGTGATGGGGATGGGGATGGCTTTTCATTATCCATTGTGATTGGCATCTTTGGACTCTTTTATATGGTTGCTTGGCACAGAGTAGTAGCAATATCCACTCACTACAATGGGGTCACTTATCATTTATTTGTTGAACAAACTGAGCCCGGTGTACATTTTTTACTTTTTAAAAAAATCGTTTGCTTTTTGTATTTTCTTCAGAAGTTTTTTTTGTTTGTTTTTGTTTGTTTTGCATCTATATTTCATGTGAGAGACTTTGTCAAATATCTAATGGTCATTAGCTTGCTGTTTCACAGTTAAGGCCATAGGGCCCATTTAGAAGTCCCTTGTGTATGATGAGTCTGCAGAATCAGGATGAATTAAGAGCTGGCTGTTTCTTGGGGAGCAGCTCCCCAAAAGTAATATTTGTGAGTTTGTCTTTGGTCTGGTCCACATCCAAGGTATATTTCCTGATGTGAAATGCAGACAGGGACTGGACTTCACCACAGAATCTCCCTCCCTTCAGCTCGACACAGCACCCCTGCCCACAAGTTGTCCTCTACCCAGAATGCAAAGTTTTCCTAATTCCACTGACTCCTCTGCTCTGAAGAGAAAGCCTCTCATCACTTGACCAGGTCAAGGAGTGGTATAGAAGTCATTGCATGGCCAGGACTCTAAGCTGGCCTGTTTGGGCTCTTTTCCAGCCTCAGAGCAGTTAAGAGCTTTGAACCTCTTCCAGCTTCTCCACACTTCCCTGCCTCTCTCTGGGAATCTAGATGACAATTTTGTTTTACTGGAATCTTATTAAAGTTTCTGGAGCAAACAGAAGAAAATGTATGTATCTCACATGCCATCTTTAGCCAGAGGGGCCTTGATTTCTTTTTCCAATCAATTCATTATGAGATTATAATTTCTTTCTATAGGCTCATTAATACATGGTTTTTTTTAATTAGTTTTTTTTTTTTTGGCAAATCCAAAGGACTAATTTTCAAGAATTAGAATAAAAAATGACTTTGCATTTCAACTACTGAAAATATACCAGAGTTTTAAAAGCAAGAACTCATGTTTTGGAAACTGAAAATCATTGTTTGTGGGAAAGAAGATTTCTCTAACTTTACCTTATTTTAAAACAATAATCTGGAATTTTTGAGGACACTCACTTGGTGAATTGCCAGATCCCTAATAGAAAAGCTGCATTTGTAAGAAAATAATTCCCATGTTTCCCCTGCAGGGCTGCCACATGGTGACGGAGGAGCTGCACTCCATTGCCTTTGAGACCCAGATCTGCCTCTATGGCCTCACCATTGACTTGGAGGTGAGGGTTTTAGGAAACATCTACTCACTAGTAACATTCACAGCAGCA
The DNA here is from genome assembly GCA_902168425.1 of Peromyscus attwateri. Classification (NCBI taxonomy): domain Eukaryota; kingdom Metazoa; phylum Chordata; class Mammalia; order Rodentia; family Cricetidae; genus Peromyscus; species Peromyscus attwateri. The sequence goes on along the minus strand of CABHPP010135426.1, from coordinate 17,211 downwards.
AGTCAGCATTTATAACGAAAGCCCAGTTGTTCTAGGCTTTGTCTAGTCTTCACATATTATTTAGAAAAGCAGTGCATCAAATGTCCACTAAGTAGTTAAGATGCCATTCTGGTTAAATAAAAATGATAAAAAAAAAAAAAAAGGTCATGACCATCATGAATTCAATAGATGTTGAATAATTTGTTATACACATTTTTATTATTTTCGGAATCACGAATACTTACTAGAAAGTATAAAGAGAAATAACTGTCCTTGAGCTGTGTCATATAGTATTATATTTTCAAAAATTTAAGTTGCATACTAAAATCTCTTGGCAAGTTTCTCTGCTGTAATGAACAAGGGAAAGCGGGTAGGAATGTTGGCGGTACGTTGTTTTATGATCATCTAACAGTCGCCACTGAACTCTAAGACTAAAGAAACCTTGGGGGTGTTACACTGAACACGTTAATTATGAATTCCTTAAAGTCAAGGCACCATGCTTTGCTTGTACACCGTTGTCTATACACAATTCCTAGCACATGCTAAAGGCCCCAGGTATGCTGAATAAACAAATCAGTGTATCCGTTAACACGCTCCATTTCGGGTATCTTGAGGGTGATTCTACTTAACAGTGTGTTGTTTTAGATTCTGCCTTTTCCTTTTTGTCTGAGGATTCAAATATGTGTAAAATCCTCCACATCTTTCCCCTAAGCCACCACTTCCATAAGCTGCTTAGTTCCTCAGTTCCTGGGTATTTGCTAGCCACAGGAACTTTGTGTCTGTTAGGAAGGGACTAGTGTACAGTGCTTAGCCTCCCAGGCTAGTCTGTGAAAGCCTGTTTACTTTGTAGGATAGAAAACTGCATCAGCGATGGTATGAAACCGTTCTGCAGAAGCAGACGGGGCACCTCTCCAGTATGGACTTTAATTAGGCACTAGGTCATAATTTGATTATGGTGGTTCATTACCAAAGTAAATTTCAGATCAAATTTTTTAGTACATCTTGAAATCATCACTAAAGCCACTTTGGTTGTATTTGGGACATTGTGTGATGTAAGGAAGCATAGTCATTTCTCAATGTCCAGGAAGATACTGAGGAAACTGCCTGATTGCTGGCTTCAGGTGCCCCGAAAGGGTTCCTATCTTATTGTACTCCAGCTTGAATGTGCTCAAAAGTTATTCACATGGCACCTGGGTACCAGAATTGGAAGAAGGGGGTTAATTTGAAATGGCCTTCTAGAAGAGAAGGTCAAGAGTAGTATTAATGCAAGTTTGGACTACCTGTAAACTTCTTCTTCTTCTTTTAACTAGACAAGCTCATTACCTGTGGTGATGATTTCTAATGTCAGCCAACTGCCTAATGCTTGGGCATCCATCATTTGGTACAATGTGTCAACCAACGATTGCCAGGTAAAGTTCCTATTCCTGTCTCTCCATTTCTCATCCTACGTAACTTTTTCTTTCAACAATGTGCATGTGGTGGTGGTGAGGGTTTTTCTAGACGTGTGGGTCCTGTTAGGTCATGTTTAAGGTGTTCTGCTGGAGCTGATGTTAGGTCATCTTTAACGTGTTTTGCTCAAGCCGAACACGATGGCACATATCTAGAATTCAAGCACTTGGAAGTCTAAGGTGGGGAGATTGTGATTTGAAGCAAGTCTGAGTCAAACCTGGGCTACACAGCAAGATCCTGCCTCAAAATTAATTATAACAATAATGAGGAGGTTGTGTGTTCTGACAGACTTGTACTCTGAGAGTTCTGGATAGTGACTGTGGCATGTACTGGCCATTCCTGAGTTCTGACCGGCCCCAAGACTGCATCACTATGAGTTCTAAGGCTGTCCTGCGGCTACACTAACTGGACTGCAGGGAAACACCTTGTTCCAGAATTTTCTGTCTAATTGCTGTCAGAATATGATGTCTGACTGCCTTAACTTCCCAGCACACTTTTTCTCAGTCTCTTCTAGAAAGGCACAGAATTAGTTTCCAAATAAGCAACCAGGATATCCATCAATCTTGCCTGAGTTCTGACAGCACAAATTTTGCAGTTGATTAGGTATAGATTTGAGCCTCTCTAAGGTTTAGGCTGGATGTTAGTGCCATCTGGTGGGCATTTGACCAAACTCTGCCAGTGATTATAGATGTTTTTACATGAAAACCAGGGAAGAGAGAGGAAAAAAAAGGTTATTTCACACTCCCTCTTGCTCTGTTCTCAAGACAGAGAAAATGAAACTCCAAACTGTGTGTTGTGTTGCCAAATATTTAGTTCCAGAAGAAACAGCCAACATAAAACCGTCTTACTTTATACAAATCAGTTTCTGCCGGAAGAATTATTTCCACTGGGTGACTGTGTAAGAATTGATCACTAAATGGGTCCTCTTTCTGTGCCTTTTCCCTTTAATGGAATATTCCGAAAATGGCTCAGCTCTGTTCACCCTCATCCCCAGATGCCCGGGCATCTGAGACAGATCAATAGCTAAGGCCTGTAACACGAATCTTAGAAGGTTTTATTAATAAAAACAAACCCAGGAGCCAGATATTGGGGTGAATGCTGGAAGATCAGAGAAGAAGAACAAGTCACAGCCACCTCACCTTGCTAATTCCTCAGCTGATCCTGTTTTCTCAGACTGGATGCCTCTCAGCTGAACTGTGCTGCTCAAAAGCCTAAAAGCTTAACCAGCTTAGTTCCTGGTCCTCACACCTTATATACCTTTCTGCTTTCTGCCATTACTTCCTGGGATTAAAGGCGTGAGTCACCATGCCTGGCTATTTCCAGTGTGGCTTTGAACTCATAGAGATCCAGATGGATCTCTGCCTCCAGAAGGCTAGGATTAAAGGTGTGAGTGCACCATTTTCTGGCCTCTATGTCTGTATCTAGTGGCTGTTCTGTTCTCTGGCTCCAGATAAATTTATTAGGGTGCACAATATTTTGGGGAACACAATATCACCACACAGCTCTGTTCACCCTCATCCCCAGATGCCCGGGCATCTGAGACAGATCAATAGCTCAGCCTTGTTCACCCTCATCCGCAGATGCCCAGGCATCTGAGACAGATCAACTACAAAGAGAAAGGCTGCTGGGGACTAAGATTCCTCCTGGGCCAAAGAATCTACGGGATAATTCTTTAGTCTTTAAGACCAAGAAAAGCCCTTGGCACTAAATGACACTTTACATGTCTGCTCATCTCTTCCAACCTTGGGGAATGGGAGGGAAGTGAGGTGCTTCTGTCCTCCAGCTTCAATGCAGCACCCCACTTGGATTTCCTTAGCAACATTCTGCTAGGAAGCTGCCAAGGCCACCACACGCACCCTCCCAGAGCAACTTGGCTCCAGCGTAAAGATCTGGAGACTGAGGTCACAGCCCCTTCACGAAACCATACCAGGCAACTAACACTGACTTATTAACCCTCTGTTCCTTCAAACTCCAAGCTCTCATGCCTTAATTAGATTCTGCCCTCACTGGTCATTTTCCAGACATACTTCTCAAGGAGAAAACCTCGTCCCTAGAAATTCTTTCACTTCCCTTCTCTTCTTCCTGTCTTGTGATCTTTGTTGGACACCCTCTTTCATGATGAGCCAATTAAACATGTTTGAGTTGAATAGTATTTCAGGGAAGGTTGTCTGTCCAGTTACAGTAACTACTTGTGTAAGTTGATTGCTAGTTCAGTTGGTAGTCCAGAGAATGTTGGGCAATGTCAAGTGATTTTATCAGGAAAGAAGGATCCCGAGTTGTATTATATTAAGGAACAAAAGCACTGAAAAGATTGACATTCTGTATTGTTGACTTCACTTGACCCTGAATTTAAATCAGGACTGCAATGTGTTCAATGTGATGTTCCCCGTGCGATTAACAGATACGATCACCGTGACTCTATTTCAGAACCTGGTTTTCTTTAATAATCCTCCGCCCGTCACTTTGAGTCAGCTCCTGGAAGTGATGAGCTGGCAGTTTTCGTCCTATGTTGGTCGTGGCCTTAATTCAGACCAGCTCAACATGCTGGCAGAGAAGCTCACAGGTGAGAGCTGGTAGACACAGAGGGTGTGCCTGTTTGTGGCACCTGGGTGTTTTAAAGCAGTTACGTCACTACTGTTGGTAAGTATGATGACTGTCACAGCTCACCGAATGCGGACTGTGTTGCCGGCACAGGGCTAAGTGTTATTTTATTTTAATTCTCACAGTGTTCCTTGGGGCCGACAGGAGTGTCTTGATTTGAGGACACTGAGGCTCAGGGGTCACAGCCTCACCGCACAGCCAGGAGGCAGCAGAGCCACACTGTGAGCCAGGCCGGTGCTCCTTCCTTTCCACTCACACTCTGGTTTCCAGAAGTGCTTAAACCACTTCCTCTGAACATGCTGTGGAGCTTTCAGGGTGATGTTAACCAGCTGGAACATGCTGGGTCAAGTATGGAAACTGTAACAGAAGTTTAAACACACCAGCAATGACTTAATTCTGCACATTAAGGAAGCTTTGGTGTCTGGATTTTGCAGATATCATCAGCACTTCATGTACTAACGTCAGTCTAAGCTTTGCCTGAGTTTCTTAAAGATGCCTGAATTTTGACAAGTGAGTGCCCTCAGCACCAGGGAGAGCTCACACTGAATGTGTGTGCATTTGCAGCTAAACTAGTACCAAAGCCCGATCTGCTCAGAATCCCGTGGCAGCAGATGGGCTTGGGTGTTGCTGGCTTGCTTGCCACGTGTACCTTTTGGCTCATCAGTGGGCATTCAGATACATCTGGTCTTTTGGACAATTTAAACACTTACTGAATGTTATTTTTTGTCCTGGATTCATAAACAGCAGCAGTAGCTATTGGTAAAGTTTTGTTAATGAGTAGCTAATGCTTTTAAGTATATTAGTATGTTACTAGCAGTAGCATAGATTAGTATGGACTACAACTGTAATCTCAGGGTCTTTAGCAAATTATCCACAGAAATGTAGTTTCCTTAAGATGTTCTATAGTAGTAATCTTTTCAGTGTTCTAGGTCAAAATAGCTGTTGCTGCTTATTACCTACATGATTTCTAGTCCGTTCTTTTCATTTTAATGGGCAAGTCACCGCCCTAGGCTGTTTCTGCTATTCCTAGTAAGTGCCATGCTCTTCCCACAGCTCCTCGTCCTCCATTGTTCTTCCTCCCTGGAATGGCTTCCGTTAGCCCTCTGCCAGCTCATCCTGCCATTCATGGAGCTTCCTAAAGCCATTGTCCGCTCCTCCCTCATAAAGCAGTTTACAGATACTGAACTTCTTAGGCACCAGGATGACACACCAGACCCTCCACAGCACTCAGACACTGTATCTCCATTGCAAGTCCACCAGAGACGCTTGCAAAGGAGTGGGGGGTGGGGGGACTAAATCAAGCCCAGAACGAAAAGTCTCACTGTGGTTAATTTTTTCTTTCATTTTAGTTCAGTCTAACTACAGCGATGGTCACCTCACCTGGGCCAAGTTCTGCAAGGTACAAACGGCAGTGGGGGGGAACTGTCTAGGAAGTTCTTGGTCATGATGCTGCTTTCTAAGGCTCCATGTCATTACCTGTGCTTTGGAGGAGTTCCTGGATGAGGGTGACTGTGACAGAAAGTCCTGCCCAACTCACAGGGAACATTTGTCAAAGTTAGAATGAGTTCTGTCAGGGTGTGGCTTCAGTCACTGTCCTTGTCCATGTGTGCATCTTCCTCCTGACAGGAACATTTGCCTGGCAAACCATTTACCTTCTGGACCTGGCTTGAAGCAATATTGGACCTAATTAAAAAACACATTCTTCCCCTCTGGATTGATGGGTGAGTTTACAGGCTCTCTTGTTCATATGAATACTTTTTTCTGCTTTAATTATCTTTTTTCCTTTTTTGTAAAAAGTGTATTTATGAGAAAAACACAATTGTAGTTTCTTCAGAGACTATTCTATGATATTATATATTCTATAATGATATATTGTACATATATACTATATGCATGTATTGTCTAATATATATGAATTGTGTAATGATGTGAGAGCTTGGTCTATTCTTTATGAATGAAATAAATGAAGATGCAACAATAATCAGATGGGACCGTGTCTTGCCCATGCTTTAATTTTAGGTACATCATGGGCTTCGTGAGCAAAGAGAAGGAGAGGTTTCTGCTCAAGGATAAAATGCCCGGGACATTTTTGTTACGATTCAGTGAGAGCCATCTCGGAGGGATCACCTTTACCTGGGTGGACCACTCTGAAAACGGTATGTAGTCACACTCACTCGCTGGTTTGCATGCGAGTTGGTCCAGTTGGCCTATGTATGACCAGGTACCTGTGGATTCTGAAAGCCCACCTTGCCATGCTCCATCACACATATACAGTCTGCACTGGCCAGACTTCACAAGCTCATACCCTTTAGCTGTGGAGATCAGATGGGCAGGAGGAATGACCACAAAGAAACGTCCCAGTCTGTGTTTTCAGGAGAAGTGAGATTCCACTCCGTAGAACCCTACAACAAAGGGCGGCTGTCGGCTCTGCCATTCGCTGACATCCTGCGGGACTACAAGGTCATCATGGCTGAGAACATTCCCGAGAACCCTCTCAAGTACCTCTACCCCGACATTCCCAAAGACAAAGCCTTCGGTAAACACTACAGCTCCCAGCCTTGCGAAGGTGATGCCCTTTGTATTTACTTTTCTCTTGAGGTTTTGGAAAATGATGTTAAGTCGGAACAAAGAGAAGGAAGTTCCTCCTTTTCATTACTTTGACCTCTGCAATATCCTAGGGTCAGATGGAGGCAGAGTCTTAGGAAACGAAGTGCTGTGTCAGTGTTAGTAAGGGTAACGTTCCTAGCGGCAGCTAGACTTCACCATGGCCCAACCAGCCCTGTGTAGAGCCTGGAGTTCATCCTCCTTCAAAGAGGAGTGCCGATCCTTGCACTTCTGTGACTCC
>CABHPP010135426.1:0-10237 GCA_902168425.1 Peromyscus attwateri | reverse complement strand
GAGAGAGAGAGAGAGAGAGAGAGAGAGAGAGAGAGAGAGAGAGGAGAGACTGGTGATGGAACTCAGGCTTCGATGACTACTAGGCTAGTACTTAACACTGAGTCATATGCCCCATCCGGCCTTACTGTAATCTTTACTCAGAGTGTTTATTCTCTGCCAAAGAAGAGACATGGGAATAGTGCTTCATTCTCCTACCTTGGCATACTTTTCTTCCACGCACCCTAAGGGCCTAGAGGAGTAACTGTCCAAATAGGCATTCAGTGAATATTGAATACACAAAAGAAAATTCATAAAATTAGCTGTCTGAGGTAGGGGGCTCACTATTCTCTCTCATGAAAGCACAGTTGGCCTCTATTTCCACAGTTTGCACATCTTACTCAGCCAACCAAAGATCAAAAATGGCTTTTAAAAATTGCAACTGCATTGAACGTGTAAACCTTTTCTTTCTTCTATAAACAGCATAGGATAACAACTATTAAAGCAACATTTATATTGAAGCAGTATTGTAGGTAACCTAGAAGAAATGATTTAAAGCATATAGACAGGTGTGCTTAGATTCAAAACAAATGCGACACCACTGTACACAAAGGATCTGAGCACTGTGGATTGTCTGCAGGGGTCCTGGAGCCCAGTTCCCTACAGGTACCGCGGGATAACAGTGTGCCGTCTCTAAGGCTCTTCAGCTGTGGTGAATGAAGGAGCACTGTCTTGTGGACTATCTTACAGCTCTCACAGACAGTGCAACTTGTTGCCACCCAACTTCATCTGAAACAAACAAAACACAGAAGAAAGCAAACACAGAGGACTGGCCTTTAGTGGCCCTCTGTGCCTAAGAGAACAAAACACAAATGTCATTGCAACCCATTAAAACTGGAACACTGTGCCGCCACTAGATCAGCATGGCGCAGCTGGGAAGACCAAGGTTTGCCCATTGCCGTTACTGTGGGACTGTGGTGGTGGTCACGGTATAATGTCACTTCTAGGCAAGCTGGTGTACCTGCTCAAAACCTCTGTGTAGTAATAAGGTTATGACTGGTGGTCTAATGAAAAGAACTGTGTTCCTGTATGTGTCAGTCAAAGACAAAGATTTGTCGGACTTACAGTTTGGAAGCTTTCAGTCTATGGAGGTTGACCCCATCACCTCTAGGCCTGCAATTAGACATCATGGTGGGAGTGTGTGACCTGGAAGCAGAGAAGAAAGAGGCTGATGTCTCAATATTCCTTATAAAGCACACACCCAGTGACTTTCCTTCTTCCAGGCCCCACATTTTAAAGGTCCTACTACTCCCCAGTTGCCCCACAGACTGACAACCAAGCCTTTAAGGCAAGGACCTTTGAGAGACACTACAGCACTATAAATTTCCTAATATACAAATGAATAGGATACTGCTGCCAAACTTTAATGCAACATGAAGGGCAGATGATGAAGGAGAGTCTCAGTTGTCATTAGATATTTTAGAGTCATTAGTATTTGAGGTCACATCAGCCTGCTAAGAGTCTTGATGTTTGCCCTTGCATTTCATGTTCGCCTGTGTGGCTACTTCTTCCATTCAACTAAAAGTATTTGTGAATTAGGAGACAACCACATTATTTATTTTCTTCTGAGCATTGCAGATACTTTCCTAGATGTTTTATTTCCAATTTTATCAATAATGCTAACATTTCTCCCCAACATTGTGCCTTTCTTTTTCAGTGTCAAGGCCAACAGAACGGGGAGACAAAGGTTATGTTCCTTCAGTCTTTATCCCTATTTCAACAATGTGAGTAACTTCAGTCACGTGTAAAATATTTATTATTGAATTGATTTTTTTTTTCCAAAAAGCTTTCCTAAAAGATTTAAGGGCAGATCAGAGTACATATAACCGAGGATAAAGCATTTTTAATGCCCAATAAAGCCTTTTACGTCTCATGTCTTTGAACACATAAAGCTAGTCTTCAGGGCACACTCTTCGGTCCGTTAAGGCTGGAATTATAAAGCCGCCTTTTTATATGCCGTATATCCCGTAGCAGATTGAACGCTCTGATATGAAGTGATGAATTAGTCAGCCCAGTGTCACAGAGAGATAAAGCGCTCAGCGAGTCCTGGACACAGCAGGTGACCACGAGCTATTATGTTATAACCCTTGTAATAGTCTCCTCCTGTCTCTTTCAGCCGCAGCGACGCCATGGAGCCACAGTCTCCTTCAGACCTTCTTCCCATGTCTCCGAGTGTATACGCTGTGCTGCGAGAAAACCTGAGCCCCACCACAATTGAAACTGCAGTACGTCCTTCCCCTTTCAATGGTCTAGGGTGTGTGCAGTGAAACGAATGTGAATCCCAGGGTTTGCCGCACTGCCTGGGCGAGGAGAAAGCGTGGTTGCTAGCCCAAGTTCAAGAGCCTATAACAGAAGGTGCTGTTGGTGCGGCATGCACGCTGCTAAGGATGTAGATACCAAGAGCAAACACCGTGGCTTGACAGAAATGCTTTGAGGTGTTTACCACAATACCAGAGGGCCAAATATCCCTGTACCTCTCTTCCTGGTGCAGCCATGGGCCATACCACCCCCCAGCACACACACAACCAAGGTCTGTAAGTCTACTCTGGCAATTCTCTTAAGACATTCAGGAACCACAAGTTCCAACTTCTCTTGGTTGTTGCATAGCCAGTCTCTGTGGCCCTTCCATCTAGTGCATGAAGAACAATAGAAGCACAAGTATTTTTAAAATAATTTATTTAACTCTGCTTTATGTGCATTGCTGTGAAGGTGTCTGATCCCCTGACACTGGAGTTACAGACAGTTTGTAAGCTACCATGTGGGTGCTGGGAATTGGACCCGGGTCCTCTTGAAGAGCAGCAACCAGTGCTCTTAACTGTTGAGCCATCTCTCTAGCCCAAGCATAAGTATTTTTTAAGAACTGTGTCATCATCTATAATGTTACTTGGGATGCATTCTATTTGTTTCCGTCCCCCAATGCCGTAAAAGGGTTTAACAGCCCCAGTTTACATCAGGTGAATACATCATGTGAATACATCAGGTGAATACATCAGGTGAACAAAATCTTGCAGGGATCTGGATGCCCAGGAAACTGTTCTTGGCTAAGTAGTCTCAGTAGGAAGCAGGATCCAGAGTCATCCCTGTACATAAGTGCGCTAACATTAAAAGCACTGCGCGTGGACAGATGGGTAGAAGTCTCAGGTATTAAATTCTTCAAGACTTCCAAGGATGGAAAACCCATGGCTTACTCCAATGTCCTTAACTCAACAAGTTATTTATATCTATCTGAAGTTTTGCCACATTTTTACCCATTTCCTATTATTTTTAGTGCGATGAGTGGGTTTTTAGTTTTTAATTATTGTGTGTGTTTGTGTGTTGAACCCGGGCCTTTGGGGCAAGAGCTTTCACCCGCTGAACGGCTTTGCCTGTCCCGTGAGTGGACTTCTTAGCACAGTTCTTAATCGACTCGAATTACACCTTTTATTTCAGGCTGATCAGCCCTAATTACTTTAATGAATTCTTAGTTAATTGGTAGAAAGATTACAGATTGTTTAGTAGACAAAAGAATGTTTACTCCCTCAAAACTGATTCATTTGCAAAACAGCTTCCTTAACAATCATTTCCGTTTTCAATCTTAGATGAAGTCTCCGTATTCTGAATGACGGTATGAAGCGACTCTTCAAGGAAGAGAGCAGATAAAAACAGAGATTGTTCTTTGCCAAAGCCCACAATTCATTTCTTCAGCTTTGTAAATACCGGTTTCTAGAAAATGGCACAAATCCGAAGCTTTCCTCTCACTAGGTGACATTCCCAACTGGGAGTGCCGTGACTGAAATGCTAAAAAACCAAAGCTTCAGATAAACACACCGGAAAAGACGGCTTCGAGAAACCTATGCTCGTGACAATATAACAGAAGGCTGCTTTGCATGCATTTGTTTCTGACTTTATTTCTCAGGCCTTATTTATTATTTTGGCTCTGGAAGCTATGTTAACATTTCAGGGTGGGTCGAGAATACAGTATCATGTCTGAATTACTCAAAACCACAGGAAGGTTTAGCTGGAAACCTAGATAAAAATCATCAAAGTAGTTCCAAGATGGGGAAATGATGGGACATGCACAGCAGAGATTCACAGGCCCCAGGGATGAATCATGAAGCCTCCAGATGGCCAGGCCAACCTCATCACATCTGTGATGCTCACAGCTACTGGTGCCATTACCAGGCTGGGTCTCTCAGTAGGAAGCAGGATCCAGAGTCATCCCTGTACATAAGTGCGCTAACATTAAAAGCACTGCGCGTGGACAGATGGGTAGAAGTCTCAGGAAATGCAGACTGGGATGCAGATAGCAGCCTGGACCTGGGATTCCTGACATCACCTGTAGGTTGCACACTTCCCATCTCTAGAACACATTGGATTGAATGGGTTCAGCCATCCCTTCTGATTCACTCGTCTCTGGTGGAGAGAAGGGAGGTGCTTGACTGAGTAGCATTGCAAGTCTATAAGCTGCAGGGGTACTTTGGGCATTATTTCAGCCTGACTGTGGCCTATGATGTCATTGCTTACTCTGCCTTCAGCCTTTCCATGTGTACGTATTCATGTTCACACACACACACACACATACACACACACACACACACACACACACACACACACACAGCCAGTTATCCTTATCTCTGGTGCTCACTCACATTCCCACCTAAGCTGCTGACTGTCTCTGTGGAGCAGCCCGCCCCCTGTCCCAAGCCTAGTCCTTTACCCGTTTGCTCTTGATGGTGTCTTGGGTATGTGACGAGGACCAGGCCAACTTCAGGACATTCTCAGTTCCTACTGCCTTCTGGAAATCAGCTTCCTGAAGTCTCCCGAAACTGACAGTCAAGTTGAAGGAAATACTATAAATGTGGGCAGTACAGTAAGCTTGTAATTTCCTACCAGGAAATGCTGCATTGGACTAAGATGTCAGCAGGGTTTTAGAAGCTTCTCATTCCCTAGAATTTTTGAGAAGTGCCACAAATTCATACCTACCTAGCAGACATTGTAAAAAGTTTTCAAAATAGAGCTTGGTGACAGAATGCCAAGGTTCCCTATGTGTTCACAGCCATCGCGTGCTGTTGGTGTTGGACTAGAAAGTGCATGGAAGGCGGGCTTTGCTCTCTTTACTAGAAGCAGGAGTTGCCTTGTGAGTTCAATACGTGGTTATTTTTACTTGCATCCAGAAAAAAATCAAAATAAGTTCTCTTTCTAAGCTTAGTTTATATTATTTTTAACCTAGGGCAGGTATGTGCACATAAGTGTAAGCACCCTCAGACTCCAGGGCTATTGGATCTCCCTGAAGCTGCAGTTACAGGCAGTTGTAAGCCGCCAGGTGTGGGTTCTGGGGATCTAACTTGGCTCCTTTGTGAACACAGTATACAACTAGCCCCCAAAACCAAGTTCTTGACTCCATGGTTGCAAGATATTTCCTCAAGTGAGGCTTGTACTCCAGAGATCATCTTTTTGGGTGACAGGATTTGGCCAGAGGAGATTCCTGTTTAGTCTAATTTAAACTGGGCCATGAGCTAGAAAGGCAACGGGATGGAATTTGGAGCGTATTTCCACCAATACACATGGACACATGGAGGACACATGGAGGAGCAGCTCCAGAGGACGCAAGGGCAAGGCTGTTCTCAGTGTGGCAGACAGACAGAAGAAAAGGCAGGCCAGAACTAAGAGCAGATTTAACCTCCAAAGCGGGTAACCTACTTCCTCAGCTAGGCTCCATCTCCTAAAAGATCCATAACCTTCAAAACAGTGCCCAGAACCAAGCATTCAAAGTATAAATCAGCAGGAATGTTTCCGATTTAAACCTTGATTTCAGCACGTGAACTTGGGAGACACAAACCTTCAGTCCATAACAAGCTGATGGCGAATAAGATGCTTTTAATAAGATACAGATTTGATTTAAAAATATTTCCCTTCTCCTCTCACTGGTCCCAGGCCAATCACAGATCCACATTTTCCAAATTGTTTTTAATATCACTTCAATTAGGGAGATAGTTCAGTCAGTAAACTTTTTCTTGCTAGCACCAGAACTGGAGTTTAAAGCTGAAAATCCACATTAAACACACACACACACACACACACACACACACACACACACACACACACACTCATCTGTCTATAACCGCAGAGCTAGGAAGGCAGCGTCCCTGAGGCTCCCTGGTCAGACAGCCTCACCTCCTAGGTTAACTCCAAGCCAGCGAGAGACTGTATCTCGAGGGAAAGGTAGGCAGTGCCTGAGGAACAGCAGCCAAGACTGTCCTCTGGCCCCCACATGCATGTGAACCAAGGGATTTTTCTTCACCTCACGTGGTTCAGGAGGCCCGTGCACTCCCTGAAGTAGAGGTGATAAAATTTTGGGTCAAGCATAGGACTTTTCTGTACCGTTGAGTAAATAATGTCACAGTCCAGACTCAGCAGACCGGGTACTGTTCACACTTGCTCCAATTTCTGACAAAAGGAAGATACCTTTTAAAAGTTGAACTTGAACATTTAGTGATTCAACTGATTGCACTTTTAAAATCTGGCTTCTCGGTATAATTAATATACAATTAAATGAACTCTTTTAATTGTGTCAGTATGAATTCTAACAAATCCATAGGGTTATGAAATCACTGTAAAGCACAGACCATACCTATCTGGAACCTTATGAAGAGGACTCTGCGATAAAGCTACAAAATAAACCACATTGTGATAAAGCTACAAAACCCACTCACCACAGAAGCCCAACAATCTGAGCTTGGTCCCAAGAACACATATAACAAATGTGACGCGGCAGCTTGCTTCTGTGACCTATGCAGAGACGGAGAACTGTGTAGAAACTCAGAGGTCAGCCAGCCTGGAATGAGCAGCCTGCCAGAAACAAGAGAATTCTCAAAAACAAGGTGGGAAGAGAAAAGTTACTCCTGCAAGTTCATGTCTGACCTCCACATGGTCTCTGTGCACACATGGGATCGGACTCACACATCCAAACATCATACAATAATAAAAATAAAAATGGAATCCTTCCACTCCTGCTTCAAATCTTTGGATGACTCGTAACTTCACATTTTACTGGAGTAGAGGGGTAGAATTCAGGGGCTCATGAATTTGAACAGCTCATGAATTTGAACTGATAGCTTTATTTCCACTAACTTCTAGCTGAGTTGAGATTTCCATCAATTTTGAGTTAAAGGCAGCAAATCATAACCCATTCCACCTGTATCTCATGTCACAGTCCTAGTCACCTCAGAATATTGTATATACTAAGCACAGTTTAGGAATTGCGTTCCTCAGACCCTCTGCTAGATCCCAGTTAAGGCCACTCATGAAGAGAAGCACTTGTATTATGTCACAAAGATGATTTCAGTCTGGTTCTATGTATCACCAAGTTCACTAGATATATATTTCATTGTAACTGGTTTCCTTTATAATCTTATGAATTTTAAACTAAAGACATTATGCTTTGAGATGTTCATAGGTTTTGTCAGACTGCCAAAAAGGTCTATAATATAAAAGTATATTTAACATTAAACTTTGAATAAGGACAATGATTCTCAACAGATCTTTCCAAAGTCTGTGAGGCTCGGACTACCTCACCTCCCTCTGCTGTTTCATTCTCCAATCTTGTTCTGCCGACCCTCTCCCCTGGATAATGTTCACACATGCTTTAGGCTCTGAATAGCCTCCCTGCCAAATGTGCTCGTGTGTCAGCATGTGGGAGGAAGGCTCAGCTCACGCCTTTTCCACAGCTTCCTCTAAGTCCCCGAGCAAGTGCACATCTCACGTGTCCTCTGCATGCATGGGACAAGGACAGCTCTGTTAGCAGGACTATCCCTAGAGTCCAGCACAATCTAATCTTAACACCAGTGCTTGAACACAAGAAGAACAATGGCTCATCCCTTCTTTTTGCTTCTTGGTTGGCCTGCAAGACCAAGTTAGAATTCTCTCTAGGATACCTACAACTGTAGACTCACAGAACAGTCTCCTGTACACATCCTGTCTAACCACAGCACACCTGTTTTCGATACGACATAGAACAGACTTCCTCTCAGTGTTGTTGCCAGCTCAACTTTTAAGCTCCAGTAAATGATCTAGAATCATGTGTTATTAATTCCCAGCTTTGCTTTGATTTAGATATCTCCCATGTGTACCTAACAGCCCCCATGTCTGTCCATTCGCAGGTGAACCCAGTGTCCCTGAAATATTCCCTAACTCTGCCTTCATTAAACCCATGTCCGTTGCCACTTGTGCAAGGCCCACACAACATTCCGTCAGGATTGGCAGTCATTGCCTTAAACAGCTATTCTACAGATGCAAAGAAACAGAGAAACCACCTAGACAGGGTAAACCGGCAGTGAGTGTGGGGGCGGTACAAAGGACTGGCCTGCGCATTTACATTCTGTAGGGAAGTTTTTCAGAGTATATATGCACAGCCCAGTAGGCCTAAGGGCCTTTGTAAGGTCTGAATAGCTGAATTAGCCTGTGATCCCTACCCCCAGTGTTAATGATAGAAATGCATTAGAAATAATTCTGAGAACTGCTCTGTATCAAGTATTACCTTTCTCATGCAGGATTTCCCACCTGAGTCACAACAATTTCTGTGTCTATTCCCTCAGTTCTCCCATGGTGAGCATACAGTGTCACTCTATGCATTTATAGGGGAGAAGGTGATCATTATGTTGTATCCAGAGTCCCCCAAAGACCAAGAGAACAAATCTGATGCAAAAGCAAAGAGTCTTTTTATTGCAAGTTAACTCGGGACTCCGTCTGTCTGACGCAGCAGCAGAGGAGGAGAGACCCTGAGTAGCAATAGGGCAGAGTTTTTAAAACAAGGGGGCTTGGGGGTCTACAGACTTCATAGGAACAGACTCAGGATTGGTTTATTCAAGTGGCAATCATGTTAGTAACTTTTAATTGGCTAGGGTTAGTTGGGGGTTACAGTTATCATTTTTTGGGCACGTCTGAACAAGTCCCAGGCTTTGTCCTTGAGCTGCTATGGAGGCTGGCTGGCCAAGCACGTACTGACTGTGGGGGCTGACTCAGTGGCCCAGGCTCTGTCCTTGACTCATGCATGTAGCTCTAAGTTGGTGAGGGGTCCCAGACAGTAAACAACTGGCTGAACCTTGAGCAAAGTACGTGCAGAAAGGGAGCTACTGCAAGGATTATGTCTTTTGTTCACAGCCCTCCCAGAAACTGCTTACTCAAGTCTCAGGAAACTGAAATTGAGGCCTGATCTCTGAGAGAAGACTGAGCAGCCTGTTATGACATCTGCTTGGTCCTTTCAATTACACACAGAGACACATTGAGGCTGTAGGTTTCTTTCATGACATGTGAGTTGAGCAAAGCTGTAGCATAGCAAAAGTCTCTCCTGAAATGGCTATGCTCTGGTGAGGATAAATGAAAACAGACAATAATACAGAGGGGCAGATTTACTGTTATGAGGGTTGTAAAACGTTATTGGAAGAAGTGACCAGTGAAGGCCTTTCCAAGGAGGTGACCCAGCCAAATACGGCAGGGTGGCAGCCCATGAACTTGACCCGTTAGCCAGCATCACAAGAACCATTAGGTAAAAACTTGGGGTATTTCACGAACCCAGGAAGCCAAGGGTGAAGGGAGAGGAGCCCGAAGTACCGACAGAGAGAGATAAAACGAGAAAAGAGGCAGATGGGACCAAATTATGTAGGGCCCTCTGTGGGGAAAGCGAAAAGGCTCTGGATTCTATTGCCAATGCTGTAGAAAGCCAAGAGACGTAAACACGGGAGTGGTGGTATAAAATTTGCTTCCTTATATCTAAGTTTGTGTTCAAACGAACATCTAACAAGGACTCTTTTGAAATGAACACCCCCACCCCATGTTCGTCCGTGTGGAATGGCTTCTGCGGGGGCAGGGCATTCAGACTCTGTTCTTGAGGGGCTGCGTGCCTTGCCTCAAGAATCCTTAGTAGGTTTTGCACTTGCCCCACATTTTCATTTTGCCCTGGGCTCTGCCTATTGTCCTGCTGGTCCAGAGTTGCAACAGTGGGAAATAAACGTGGTTTTTCCTTGTGGGATTTATGTATCAACTGTATGTTGGGGGTGTGGAAGTGGGGTGTGTAGGTCCTCTGAAGAGGCCTGGCTGTGCGTGCCACTTAGGCAGGTCCTTCACACTGTACCTAGACTGCTGCCAGTGTCACCCATACGTTCATAGTCGCTGAGGAAAGCTACAGGACTCAATCCCTCTGCCTCCCAAATTGAGATAAGTCATA
>CABHPP010135425.1:15776-48700 GCA_902168425.1 Peromyscus attwateri | reverse complement strand
TGTGTCTGTAATTGTTTAATTATTCATTTCTTCCATCATGTTCTCCCTGTCTTCTTTCCTAAACGTTACTACCAAGTGATTCTTCAAACAGCTCTTAGGTGAAATCATATTCTTTTTCAGTAACTTTCAATGTATTGTCATTGCTACCAGATTATATGCTCACATCATACAGGTTACTCTGACTTGTATAAGCCACTTGTTCAAGAATATGTACAGATTTTATATATATGTATATATATATATATATATATATATATATATATGTAGGCACATAGAAATACAGATGCAAATATATATATAATCATTTTCCTTAGCTTTTTCATGTAACATTATCTGTATTTCTTATGAAGAAATCTTTGATTTAATGTTTTAGTTTCTTCCCCCACACTTTTCTTACTGAAACCTATTTTATAGATATGATAAGAAATGCTTTGGGGACGTAATTTCCCTATGTCTAGTAAATGCTTTTGCTTCTACAACTTGTTTGTCAACATCAAATCCCGCCTTCTCCATCTGCCCCATCTTCATATATGGCCGTAATGGTCTGTTTTCTTTGAGGTTTATCTCCAGTATTACAGCTTCCATGATGTATTTTCAGATTTCCCCAAAGAGGATAAGGATGTTCAGCAATCCATAACATTTAGCTATTTATATTGAAGGAGAATATCCTACTTCAGCCAAACTTAATCTTAGATAAAATCATTGGGGTTACAAATGACCTTTTATATTATAACTGAGAAATGCTACTGTTCTTTGAATCTATTCTCGGTAGAGAGCCATAGTTTATATGAATCAGAACTTAAATAAATATTTGTGAAGTATGTTACAGCCAAATGTATTTGCTGGCACCAGTGCATCATGTACAAGAAGTATTCACATTCCTTTTTCATTTGGCACAAAACCAGACTACTTCTGGTCTTGGCTGCATGGTGTCATCTCTTCTTAATTGTTCTTCTTCAATGAAGAAACCATCATAGAGCTTGCATGGGTCTGCACCAGGTCCTCTGTGTGTGTAATATGGCTTCCATTTTATTGTTTTTATGGGATTCCTGAATGTGCAAAAAAGCAGGTCTCTGATTCGTGTGCTTTCTCTTAGGCTCTTTTCCTTACGTTTGTCTTGTCCAACTCCAATGTGATAGTTTTAGTTTTATCTTATTGTATTTTATTTATTTTATTTTTTCTTTTTATTTATTCTTCTCTCATACAATACATCCTGACCACAGCCTCCTTTTCCTCTACACCTCCCTGCCACCCCAACCTCTCCCCCAAAACCACTGTTTCTGCATTTCCCTTCATAAAAGGGCAACCCTCCCAGGGATAGGTATCAAGTGAACATGGCATAACAACTTGCAAGAAGACTAGTCACAAACCCTCATATCAAGACTGAATGAGGCTACACACTAGGATGAAAAAGGTTCCCAAAAGCAGGCAAAAGAGTCAGACACTCCATTTCCACTGTTAGGAATCCCATACAAACCCCAAGCTAAACAACCACAACATATATGCTGAGAAACGAGTGCACACCCACGTGGGCTCCTTGACTACCACTTAAGTCTTTGTGACCCCTGCTTAGTTGATTCCATCGGCTGTGTTCTCCTGGTCTCCTTGACCCAACTAGCTCCTACGATCCTTCTTCCTCCAGTTCCACTAAGTTCCTCGAGCTCTGCCTTGTGGTGATATATTGTGTCTCCCAATATATTGTGCACCTTAATAAACTTATCTGGGGTCAGAGAACAGAACAGCCACAATATTAAACATAGAGGTTAGGCAATGGTAGCACACACGCCTTTAATCCTAGCATTCAAGCGGCAGAGATCCATCTGGATCTCTGAGAGTTCAAAGCCACACTGGAAACAGCCAGGCATGGTGACTCATGCCTTTAATCCCAGGAAGTGATGGCAGAAAGCAGAAAGGTATATAAGGCATGAAAACCAGTAACTAGAGCTGGTTAAGCTTTTAAGCTTTTGAGCAACAGTTCAGCTGAGATCCATTTGGGCGAGGACACAGAGGCTTCCAGTCTGAGGAAACAGGATCAGCTGAGGAATTGGCAAGGTGAGGTGGCTGTGGCTTGTTCTGCTTCTCTGATCTTCCAGCATTCACCCCAATAGCTGGTTCCAAGTTTGTTTTTATTAATAAGATCATCTAACATTCATGCTACAGGCTGGTGGTGGTTATGGAGGGGAGTTGGAGAAGAGGGACTGGGAGGAGAGGAGGGAGAAGAAACTGAGGCTGGGATGCAAAATAAATAAATAAATAAACACTGATGATAGATAGATAACAAATTGCACAACTGAGTTGACAATTTTACTAACCAACACAGCAGACAAAATATTTTTTAAGGTTTATTTGATTTCTAATTATGTGTATATTGTGTAGTGAAGGGTTTGTGCATGCTTGAGTAGAGGTGCCTACAGATTTCAGAAGAGGGTGTTGGATACTTTGGTGCTATTTACAGGTAGTTATGAGCCACTCTACACATGTGCTGGAAACTGAATTCAGATTCTCTATAAAAGCCGTGCACATTATTAGCCACTGAGTCTCCAGCCTTCAGTTAGGAATATAATAAAATCATAATAAAATATGATCTGTTAGTTGCGTCACTTCCTTGGTCAGCTTCTAAGGCTTACAAAATGCAGAAGGCAAGGAGGAGGAAGAAGAAGAATAAGAATTTAGTAGGCTTATTATTTCTTCCCTCTGAGAGAAAAACTCTCTGGGAGGTGATAGCATATACCCTAGGATTAAACAAACAGGAAATAAATGAGTGATTTTTAAAAATTAAATTTGCCTATAAAATTTTAGTGTGTGTGTGTGTGTGTGTGTGTGTGTGTGTGTGTGCACATGTGTATGTACGTATTTCTGGGAATATAAGAATGTGGGAACCAGAAGTCAGTCAACATTGGTTATTGTGATGGCAAGTCCTAATTATAAACTTGATAGGTTCTAGAATCATCTGGGAGATGAGCCTCAAGCTATGCCTGTTACCCACATTGAGGTAAGATCTGACCCTATGGGTGGGACCATTCTATGGGTGAAGTTCCCTAACTACATAGAATGGAGAGAGTGAACTGAGCACTAGAATTTGTTTCTCTCTTCTGATTACAGGCATCAGGTGACCAGCTCCCTCAAACTCCTTCTGCTGTGGCTTCTCTGCCATGGTAGACTGTGGCCTGGAACTGGGAGCTAAACAAACCTTTCTCCCTTAAGTTGCTTTTGTCAATGCATTTTTATCACAAACAGGAAAAAGAACTGAGTCCTATGTCTTCGTTGATTGCTCTCCAACTTTATTTCTTGAGACAGAGTCTTTCACCGAACCTGAGGTTTATCAATTCAATCAGGCTACCTGGTTCAATTAGAGATCCTTGGTCCATACCACAGTTTCCCCACATAGTCTTTTTATGTACCAGCCAGGGGAGAGGCAAAAGACCTCCCCTCTCAAGGACACAATGGTTTAAGGTACAAAGTACAGACAAGTCTAAACACTTCTTTAATTCCTAAAACATCTAATAGCCACATCTTATGGAAAAACATTCTGTAATTAGGCCTGGAAGTATAAGACACCTGGTAACCATGCCTTTGGCCAAAACTTCCTATTTAGCAGCCTTGTGGGGCAAAACAAGCTCAGACTCTCTGACCTTGAGTCAAGATGGAATAAGGCCTCATAATGGAGTCTCTGTGGGCCCCCACAATCCTCCGGTCTTCCATCACCACCACCACCACCACCACCACCCCAGTTCTGTGGTTACAGACATTAGCCATGAAGCCCTGCTTTTTACATGGGTTCTAGGGATCAAATTCAGAGGTCTTTGTGCTTGAAAATCAGGGAACTTACCAACTGATCCATATCCCTTGTCTTGGTTCCATTTATATTACTGTGATAAAGACTATGACCAAAAAGCAACTTGAAGAAGAAGGGGTTAATTTTATATCAAAACTCCTGATCACAGCCATCACAGAGGGAAGTAAGGACAGGAGCTAAAGAGGAGACAGTGAAGGAATGATGCTTACTGGCTTGTTCCCTGGGTTCACATTAAGTTTCTTTTCTTATACCTCCCAGGACCACCTGCCCACAGTGAGCTGGACCCTCCCTTATTCATCTTTATCATGAAAATGACCCACATGCCTACAACCCAATCCGACACAGGCATCTTCTCCATTAAGATTGCTTCTTCCAAAATGAGAGTAGCTTGTGTCAAGTTGGGAAAAAATTTAAGCAGCGTAGATATTCCTAAGATATCTTTACTTGATGTTCAAAAATCTATTATAATGCAGGAACACTATTTGAGATTACAAATAAGCAAATGAAATAAATAAAAATAAGACAGACACAGAAAGAATGTATGAAACCAACTGAAAAAAGCAACATTAAATCCCAAGGTTAAAACTCACCCTTTTTGCAATATTGGTATTCTCTTATATGAGACTGTTAGCTTTTCAGATTTTTATATGCATGCTACAGTCTAAATAACCAGAGATTAGGTGCCAAGTAAGGGATTAGGAGGGAGAAGAGGATTCCCCAAGAAAGGGAAAATAGAATATAATGTTATAGAGAGCAAAAAGGTAAACAATAGGATGATTAAATAAGGACATGAAAGACAGGGTTAAAGCACAGAATACGAGGAGAGACAAATAATAATAGAAGGCATTTGAAAAAACCCTATGGAAAGCGACTGCTGTGGGAACATCTAATAATATAGACATGTGTGAAAGGAAAACCTCCGATGTTAGGAATGGGTCACATCTTGGTGAGTTGCTGGCAAAGGAGCCCCATGGAAACCTCTAAGCATCACAAGCTATTGTCAAGGCTACTGGTTACTCCCCACAACCACATGGTAAAGCCCTATCACTGAACATAGCACTTACTTATGTTATGGAACACAGAGAAGTTGAGCCGGTGCCTAACTAGCTCCACTCCTACTGACTAGCACTCATAGTGCTAGACCGTACTTTGCATGCTATTGGATGAAAAAAGTAATAATCGGTATCACCCAGTCAGAAACCCTGTGACCTACAACAGCAACCTGCCTACAAGACATACTTGTAGTATGTCGTACAATACAGTAAGATATAACGGCAAGATTTTATTGGCTAGCCAACCATTCTTTGGTGTGATACCAGGCTCACTCCCAGAGATGGAATCCATACATGACACTGCTAAAGTGGTCATGGGTGCTAGGGGAAAACCCGGTACTATTAAATAAAACAAGCAAAAGACCAATAGGAGAAAAATGCCCAAGCAAAGCAAAATGAAATAAAAAGCTCACAAAAATATCATTGAGTTCCTTTTGTGTTGGGCAACTACTCTTGGACATGGGGCCTGTCCTGGAATGTGATTGATATATGCAGTGAGACTCCATGGGAGAAGACAGATTTTCCCTTTAGCAATGGTTATCAGTTGCAGAGAGACTTATGACTAGGAGTGGGATCCTGTGTCAAATTCCCCTTCTCAGTGCTGGGACCCCATCTGGCCTGAACCTGTGCAGGACATGTGCATGCTGCCACAGTCTCTGTGAGTTCATATGTGAATCAGTCCTCTTGTATGCTGAAGACACTGTTTCCTTGGAGTCACCCATCACCTGTTGCTCTTACAGCCTTTCTGATTCCCTTTCTGCATAGATTCCTGAGCCTTGAGCAGAGGGGTTTGAGGAAGACATCTCACTGAGGACTGAGTACTCCAAATTCTCTTATTTTTTGTACAACATCCAGTATTGATTTCCATCTACTGAAACTAAAAGCTTCTCTGACATGGGTTGAGCAAGGCATTCATTTATGTGTATAGCAACACGCCATTAGGCATCATTGTATTGCTATGCTACTTCAGTGGTTTTCTTCATTGGAGTCTCACTAGGCATATGAAGCATATTCCAGGATAGGCCTCAAGCTTGGGGGTAGTCAGCCAAAACAAAGAAACTCAGTGGTATTTTTTTTTGGACATTTTGTTTCCTTTCTGCTTTGTTTAGGCATTTTTTTGTGTGTTTGCTTGTTTGTTTTGTTTATTGATTTTGTGTTTTTGCATGAGGGGGATTGTTTTTCTTGGTTTTTGGTTGCTTGTTTAGTTGTTTCTTGGTCTTTTGTTTGTTTGTTTGTTTGTTCGTGCAAGAGGAAGAGAGAAAGAACTTAAGGTTGGGTGAGTAGGGATGTAGAGAGGATTTGGGAAGAATTGGAGGAAGGAGAAACATGATCAAAATATATCATGTCAAAAAAAATTTCAATGAAAATGTCCTAAAAACTACTCTTTTTTCACAGCATGTCTTGCATCTTGACACATTGTTACAGAGGTTAAGCATGTGGTTCTGGGTTCCTAGAACTGCTGATCATAACTCTCCACGCTTGTATTCAGGTGCGAAGACCCCAACAAGCAGAATCATATACCATCAAGTCTAACCTTTGGGGGTGCCAATTGTGACTTCATCCCATAACACTGCTGGCCATTTATCTAGTAGTGAAATTCCTTCAGTAGCCCTGCCATATGGCATTTTTTCTTGGCTAACATGTATTATGGTGAATGAGGACTTTCTGTAGTAGCCTCAACCATACTAATTAAGAATTTTCTGCAGTGTTTTGACTTGGTGTTGAGGGATATTTGATCACACTGTGAACAACACCTTGTGATTGGTTTAATAAAAAGCTTTCATACTTAATAATAAGCCTCCATGTCATTATTTGTGGGATGGCAGCCACATGAAAGAGACTGATTATACCCTGTGGCAGTATTTTGTATGTGTTATATAGCAACTCTTTCATATGTAGTTACCCCCTGAGTACCCCAATCCAGGGTTGTTCCTGAGTGTTATCATAATAGGAGACATCGTCTTTCTGACCCTCAGGATCTGGACCAGCCTCTACATGGTTACTGTCCTTTACAGACACCGCAAGAGAGCCCAGCATCTCCACAGCTCAAGCCTCTCCTGCCAGCCATCTCCTGAACGTAGAGCCACTCATGGCATCTTGTTGCTGGTGAGCCTTTTTGTGTTCATTCATTTGTTGCACAACTTTATCACCCTTTGTGGTTTTTATGCACAAACAAAACTTCCAAGATTGGAGGTAATTAATATAATTTTGACAACATGTTACCCAAACATCTCCCCTTTTTTACTAATGAAGAATAATAAACTTACTTTGCAATTCAAAAAACAGGATTCATGGGGCCAAATTAAGAAATGGAAAGCAAAATGGACATACTACCAAAAATGATTTCCTTTTCATGGGAACTTTTGCCATGTTTGCCTAGACATCTTAACTTCTGAGGAAAAAATGTTTTCTATAGTCCAGCAGTTCTCAACCTGTGGGTAGAGACCCCTTTAGACGTCAAATGACCCTTTCACAAGGGTTGTATATCAGATATCATGCATATCAGATATTTACATTATGATTCAGAACTATAGCAAAATTACAGTTATCAAGTAGTAACAAAAATAATTTTATGGTTGGGGGGTCACCACACCATGAGGAACTGTACTAAAGTGTCACAGCATTAGGAAGGTTTGAGAATCACTGCTTTAGACAGTACAATGATTCAACTGATCTTGTCCCTTGTGTCTTATTTTTCTTCTAACAACATATAAGGAAAGGGGGGATTGTGTTGACTAGAGTGCTTGCTCCTCTTCTAAAGGTAATATGAATATTATTTCACAGGAAAGACATTACTAAGAGATTATTTTTGGTTCAAGATATGCCTTAGAGTGTTTTGTAATATTACCATAGTTTAAATACCAATAGAAAATCTGAACTACATAATGCAAGCTTTTCAAATGTTTATGCATTTCATGTCAAAAATAAAGGTTTTGCAAAAGTCCATTTTTATAATTTACTATTTTAAAATGTTTTATTGCATTGGTGTTTTTCCTGAATGTATATCTGTGTGAATCTCCTGGAGCTGAAGTTACAGACAGTTCTGAGCGGCCATGTGGGTGCTGGGAATTGAACCCAGGTCCTCTGGAAGAGCAGCCAGTCCTCTTAAGCACTGAGCTTTCTCTCCAACTCCAGCAAAAATGCATTTTAACATTATTCTTATTTCTCAATTGAAATAATTATATATATATATATATATGGGAAGAAGGATTTGTATCTGAGGATGAGTGGTTTGGGTGAGTGATAGGCATAAAATAATGAAATTGAGCCTGTGAAAAATCAGAATACTGAAATCCATAAAATGAATACATACAAGACAATGATACAGAGGATATATGAGTTTCTGAATGGGTCCCAACTTCTAGTTCTATACACATCCAAAGTAAAGTAAGTGCTATCAGATTACAAAGATTGTTTATATGCTTAAATTTTAATGTTTGTCATCTCAAGCAAAGGAAAATCAGATGCATAGATCTTAGTAGCAGGAGAATTAGATTCTAGTTGGTTATATTATCAGTTTTGTCTTTGTGTTATAGCAATGAATGAATAAGCAAAAATTGCAGTAAGTGTCAGAAAACCATCAATACAATGTAAACATTATACATAAGTAGAAATGAATAAACTACACACGTAATAAAATTGATTCTCTTGGAAGAAAGACTAACTTTCTCTTCATCTCCTGGATTTTGGAGCATTTCTCAAAGGAACAGAGAGTGGTCAGATATTGTATTGCAGTCTTGTGAGCGAGGCAGATTTTTTTTTTGGAAACAGAGAATAATGAGAATTGCTTTAAATATGTATTAGTTTGGTGCTTTAATCAAAAATATAGCCATTTTCTAGTATTTTGTTGTAGTATATTCAAGAACTCGAACCTTGTGATAAGAATATTGTACTTTGCTTTAGATAGCCGATGCTCATTCTTTTTAAGGCATTTTTTTCATTTTATTGAATACAGATACTTTTCTATGGAAACCACTGGCAAAATTGTTTCACTCTGTCCTCCAGACCTTGAACCAAAGACAGTTCTTTCCTTATATCCACCGAAACAGTAAGCATGGACAGGCATGGACATGTGGACCTAACTGACAGCCGTTCTGGGTTCAGGGTTCTCCTCTGACAGATCCTCACTTTCATTTATTTTGCATACACACAAGCCCATTAAAATCCATTAAATCCTATACACATTGACTCTTCCTTGGCAGCCCATATTCAGATCCATTCTCTGTTGCCAAGAGCTTCACTTTCTCTTAATAAATCTGCCTTGCTTCACATACTCTTTGTTGTCTGTGTACCTCATCCTTCTTGGTCATAAGATGAGAACCTTGTGGAGACGAATGTCTTTAATGTAATCAGCTCATGGTCATACTAACTTGTTTACTCCAACTCTTCTCTTATCTGCATTATTGTTTGCATATTTGTTCTCTGCTAGAAAAGTTATATTCAAGTCAACTGATTGATTATTGAGTTTTCCAAAAATATAGGCCTCTGGTTTATATCCTAGTTTTCTAGTTGTAGGCTTAGCAGGAAATAACTTTTATATTCATAAAATACTTTTACACCGAAGACAACTATAATCAGTTTTCAGTGGCTAAATCTTAATGTTGTTTATAGATATGTTTGGGTTTTTTTGATTAAATATATGTGTTCAAGCTTATTTATTTATGCTTGAAAAGGAATCTGAGTATGTAGTCACCATGTTTATAGTCTTTGGAAGAAAGTCTCAGCTGGAGATATGGCTCCAAAGGTACATACTGCTATTTCAGAGGGACCAAGTTCAGAACTCAACACCCACACCTGGTGGCTTACTACTTCCTGCAAGTCTGGCTCCAGGGG
This sequence comes from Peromyscus attwateri, assembly GCA_902168425.1. Lineage (NCBI taxonomy): Eukaryota > Metazoa > Chordata > Mammalia > Rodentia > Cricetidae > Peromyscus > Peromyscus attwateri. The sequence goes on along the minus strand of CABHPP010135425.1, from coordinate 39,019 downwards.
ACCCAACATCCTCTTAAGGTCTACGGGCACCACAGTTGTGCACAAACTCAAGTGTAGACATACATACACTTGTACACATAATCTTTAAAAGAAAAAGAACCATAAAGAACTCCCTGACCTAACTTCTCAGACCCCGTGCAATCCCTCAAATGCTGACCTCTTAGGTCACTGGCAATGGAACAGCCTATGCTCTTACATGGCCACATTCTCAATCTCTAGTGGAACAGCATCACTTTGTCCTACACGGGGCTGTCTGGTCCTCAAGGGACTTTAACGTTTCCACTCCCCCAGTCTTTGGAATAAGGAGACAGTGACAAATCTGTTTGTTCTTGTACTTCAAGCTTATATAAGCCACGTTTGCTGAGACCTGGAAATGAAGCCTCTGAAAAGCAAGATTGGGGGGAAAAGATTGCACCGTTTATTGATGGCGGTCCTCTGAATTTACAGTTTTATTTTTCTTTTTATGGGGACTAATACTTTAAAAAAATATTATTATTGAAAACTTTTTTTTATGTTTTGAAATTAAAAAATCATTGTCTTGTGTTATCCCTTCCCTCTCCTTCCTCCAACCCTTCCTGAGCATCCCACTAGCTCTCTTTCAAATTCCTGAAGACCTAATACTGTAAAGGATCGCCACAAGCCCTTTGGTGTTTGGGTAAGATAGAAATGATTACTGTATTGTAAATTCTTTTATAAAGTAAAAATATTGTGCATATATATATATATATATATATCAATGAGAGTAAATTAATATCAAAAGAACCAGGTTAAAAAATGAGAAAATAATGACTTGATCCTGTTTTCTTAAATTCTGAATAAAATCATTCCTGTGAGAGTGACTGGTTTGCTGAAGTGACATGTCTATTATCTTACTGACCTAATCATAATGACCTTATTTGATGAGGTGGAATTGTAAAAGAAAAAAAACAATTTTAAGAACAAGATTAAATAATCAAGCCCTAACTCTTACATGAAAAATATTCAAAATTGTTTTGATAAGTGATCCACTGTTTTAGTCAATCATGTATTCTGATTAAATTTTTTGGTCTTTATTAAAGATTAGCTTGATATTTTTACTTCTCATGGCAATATTTTGATATATGTATATATACAAGATACATAAATATCACACACACACATACACACACACACACACACACACACACACACACACACACACACATACATGTCTCAGGAAATACTAGGAAATGTTTGTCTGTTCTTTCCAGAACTTAAGACTTAACAAGAACCCACCCACGAAATGAAGTTGATTAATGTCATATGTTCAATGCTCGAAATTATGTAGAGGGGAACAGCACTCCAAATGAAACATTTTGACAGTGGGATTATGCCTGGTGGTCATTTATATTACTTTTATCATGTTTCTGTTGACGAAGACACTTTTGAAACAAGCAAACTTTAAGATTAAATGTATTTCAATCATTGTCACAAACCATAATTAAATTAAAAAATTTTTGCACAAATGTGAAAGTTACCTCATGATCTTTGATGTATAGTATATGTATGAACAATGGTATACCTACAAAGTTAAGGAACTTCACATCCCATTTTCTGTTCTTCACTTTTTATTAGTTGTGGCACAGTTTGAATGTATGCTTTTCACAAATCCAATGTTGTGCATTATCAAAATTAGTGTTCATGCTGCCTTCATATCCCAGGATAAATAATCTTAAGTATGGAAAGGACAGCCAGCCTGTGTTACATAGTTAAGAACAAAATGGTTTATAAAGCAAAGTTTTAAATTGGTGCTTTCTCTTGTACTCAGAAAATCATGGAAAAACCCTAACTAATAAGGGAGATTAACTTGACCGACAATTTTGATGAACATTAGGGTTAAGATAAACATGTACACCCCACATCCAATGCCTTTCTTTTTGCACATATCCAGTCTATCCGACACATTTCTTTTTGTTCCTTTGACTTTTCAGCACTCACCCACCTATCCCTGTTCTTCCCTATTTTATTCCTTTCCCTTGCTTTTTTTCAACTTTTTGCAAATTGCCTTCCAAACGTTCCTGTCCCACTTATCAATTCCCATATCTTTCCTCTGCAACTCTTATTAAAGCAGTCTGCAGTAAAATGAGTTATATATGAACTCGAGGCAGAATGTAAATTCTCATTGCTCCCAACATTAGAGTACTTTCCTCCATCCCCCATGCGCCCATGCTAATTGTTCTCTGACGGACTTGAATTCTATCACATGAAAGTTGTTCCCATCAAAGTCTCTAAAATTTTCTTAATTCTTTGCACTCAAATAGTTCCATTAATCTCCTGTCCCACTGGAGCATTAATTTTGGTGTTTGATTTTTTTTAAATATTTATTTATTTTTTTATTGAGGACCCACCTATTAGTATAACCACAAATGTCACATTTTGAGCTTCCAGGCTACTGGCATGATTTTTACATTCAATATTTTTTTCTAGAATCTCTTTGATTTCTTTTCCTTAATCCAAGATATAAGGTTAGGATACTGAGTAATTTAATGAAATAGAAACAGGGTTGAGGACTGAGATTGAAAATGAAAAGAAACAGAAAAGCAAGGCAGCCTAATAGTAGCCCGAACCATGTTCCGAAACTCTTTAAATAAGAGCTTTTGCCACTACTGCTGACTCCAGATGCCCCATGTCAGTCAGACAATGCCATTGGTGTGGTGCCACATGCATTTGCTGGAGTCTTGATTTGGTTGCTTTGTTTGCCCTCAAGATCTCTGTAGCTGAAGTTTTCCCCGGTCCTGCCCAGCCCCACAGACCCTGCAGCTGCTTATATAATAATCACTCAGAAGCTTCTATTAATTAAAACTGCTTGGCCATTAGCTCAGGCTTTCCACTGACTAGCTCTTACATTTAAACTCAGCCCATTTCTGTTAATCTATATGTTGCCACGTGTTTCATGACTTTACCTGTCTCTGTCCTTTGTCTCACTAAGTATTCAAAAGTATGTGTATGTGGTTTGAGTGGAAAAACATCCATCAAATCTCCTTATTCTCTTTCTAGGTAAGAGAGGCACAAGAGTTTGTAGCCTTTTGGACTTCTTGAGTGAATGGAAGTCCCTGATTAGCAAATATTCATGAATTAGAAAGTGATTCATATATGTCTAATAAATGAAATCTATCTACAGTATAGTATCTTTAATATCACCGCCTCAGTATCCTGTCTTTTCCTCCACACTTCTTTCCCTATAGTCTTTAAGGAATGAGTTAACCCATAACTCTGCTTCCGACTGCCCTAATTGCACCAAGTCATTGCTTGTTTTAGGGTTTAATAGAGACATGGACCAAACTATATTCTACTTGGATGTTGAGCGGATGGCCCTTCCTGGAATTTTTTTCATTTATTATTTTTTCCTTTTATTGAAAATAATTTTTTTCTCATATAATACATTCTGATTATGATTTCTCCTCCCTCTACTCCTCAGAGTTTCTCTTCCCATTTGGTTTCTCTCTTCTGTCTCTCATTACACAGGAAGAGGCTTCTAAGAGATAACTACAAAACATAACAGGATAAAATATATTAAGATAAAACAAAATCTATCACATCAAAGTTGGAAATGGCAAACCACCAGAAGGAAAACAATCCAAGATGGGGTGCCAGAATCAAAGGCCCACCCATTCTCACACTCAGGAATACTATAAAAACATTAAACTGGAAGCCATAATACGTATGCAGACCTGGTGTAGACAGTGCAGACCCTTTGCATGCTGTGTTCAGTTTCAGTGAGTTCATTAGAACTTTGCTCATGTTGATTTAGAAAGCCCTGTTTCTGGGTATCCTCCAATCCCTCAGGCTCTTACATTCATTCTGCCTCCTTTTCCAAGGGTTTCCTGATCTCAAAGGGGAAGAATTGAATGGAGACATCCCATTTAGAGCTGAGTGTTGCAGGCAGTTCTCATTTTCTTTTGATGGCCACTGATCCAGCCATCAGTTGATTTATCTCTTCTTCTCTACCAGTCTTTGATTCCTATTATGTAACTAAGCCTTAGTTATGATATATACTAAATGCTTTTGAGCCTGTGTAATCATCAACTGATCAGGTCAATTGGCTTTTAATGGCAATATAGACTAGGCAATACTTATGTTGGTTTCTACAAAGGAATATGTTTAGAGTATGTATTCCTAATGCATTCTTGTGTACTGACTCTATTGGTACAGTAGTGCTTAATGACCTACATTTGATCTAAAACATCCTGCTGGCCTATCAATAAGGTAAATTTATTTAGGAATCTTAGGATCGTAGTTGTGTCTTGGTTAGTATCTCTCAGTCCAACATTTTTTTCTTAAAAGATTTTTTTGTGTCTTGCAAATATTTATTTAAAAGTGTATCTGTAAATATCATTCCACATCTTGTAAATTTTATTGGAAGCCTATTCCTAAGGGATAAAATTCCTTTACAAGGCAGTCAATATGGTTTAAAATCCAGTACATACAAAAGCTTTTCTTATGTTCATGTATCACATCCAAGATACAAAATTTCCAGTGTAAAGTATGTTTAGCACTTAATGTATCACAGGCTTAGAAGGTCTCCTTTTCACTTTTAATCTGTTACTGCCTGCTGATTATCACACACAATCAATTAAAAAATTGTCATTCTTAGCCAGGTGGTGGTAGCTCATGCCATTAATCCCAGTACTCAGGAAGCAGAGCCAGGTGGATCTCTGTGAGTTTGAGTCCAGCCTGATCTACAGACTGAGTTCTAGGACAGGCACCAAAATGACACAGAGAAACCCTCTCTAAAAAAATGTCATTCTTAACTTCCAGAGTATTCCTTCTGTGTAGTATTATTCAGATTATGAGAAAACTGTTATACATTATCTTATCTGTAGATGCTCCTTCAATATTCACATGAATCCCTCCCAGTGACTACTATCTTACATTCATTAAATCTAATTTCAGGAGACACTCAATGACGACATGGAAAAGGAGAATGAAACAGTATGGACAGAATTTGTTCTCACAGGTCTCAGATGCCAACCACAGTGGAAAATCCTTCTGTTCCTACTGTTCTTGGTAATATACCTCATGACCATTATGGGGAACCTTGGTCTTATCACTCTTATCTGGAATGACCCTCGACTTCACATCCCCATGTACTTATTCCTTAGTAATTTGGCTTTAGTGGATACTTGGTTATCATCCACAGTGACACCAAAGATCCTCTTCAATCTTTTGGACAAGGGCAAGGTGATTTCTGTCTCTGAATGTATGGTACAATTCTTTTCCTTTGCAATAAGTGTGACCACAGAATGTTTTCTCTTGGCAGCAATGGCTTATGATCGCTATGCAGCTATATGCAATCCTTTGCTTTATCCAGTAATTATGACCAATAGACTGTGTATTCGTTTATTAGTTTTATCATTTGTAGGTGGCTTTCTTCATGCTGTAATTCATGAAAGTTTTCTATTCAGACTAACCTTCTGTAATTCCAACATACTACATCACTTCTACTGTGATGTTATACCACTGTTGAAAATTTCCTGTACTGACCCTTCTTTGAATTATCTGATAATTTTCATTTTCTCTGGTTCAATACAAGTGTTTACCATTATGACAGTTCTTATCTCTTACACATTTGTTCTCTTTACTATTTTAAAAAAGAAGTCTGACAAGGGTGTAAGGAAAGCCTTCTCCACATGTGGAGCCCACCTCCTATCTGTGTCTTTGTACTTTGGACCTCTTCTCTTCATGTATGTGCACCCGGCATCTTCAGAAGTAGATGATCAAGACATGATCCTTTCTCTGTTTTACACAGTTATAATCCCTGTATTAAATCCAATTATCTACAGCCTCAGAAATAAACAAGTCATAGATTCTCTGAAAAAAATGTTGAAAATAACAGTTTAAATCTCATTAATAACTATTAATTTTATTAAAATTCATAATATTGCAGAAGTAAATGTGGATTTTGAAATTATAAATGTTAGAATAGATTATTGAATTGAATTTGTATATATTATTATCTTCTTACTATAGTGGTAAATACACTTCTATTCATTGATGTGCATATATAAAAATTTTAGTAAGTTATTCTTATATTGGAATAAAGCAGAAAGAAAAGAAATACTTTTAGTTTCATTTTATTATGTTATGCATATACTAAATATCATAATCATTTTATTTCTCTCAAAATCACTTGAGTGTGATACAGAGAAAATTCTGTTATTACACCTGAAAATCATGAGACATTTACTCTGTGTTGTTGGCAGTTTTGTATGTGATATCATTGAAGAAAACCTCTGGAATACTCATACCCATTCAATGTCTTTCCTGACGTACTTGATGTGAAATGGTGAATTTCCTTTGATGAAGAAATTCAACTCATATATATATTAAATATGAATAGACAAATATTTGAACATAGTCAAACACACAAATGAAAATGCAGTCAAAGCCATGAGGGTAAAGCCAGCCAGTGTGAGGATGCTCTTAGATTGTTGCACTTCTTGAAATAAGACAAGAAATGATTTATTTCTCTGAACAATCCACAGGTTGACTTATTAAGAATGTAAGTAGACTGAAGAACCGAATAATATACACCTAGGGAACAAAAAAGAAAGAGAAGTGCCATAAGGGGAAGGAAATATTTTCATTCTTCCCGCAATAACCAAAACCCTGAGCTCACAAAAACACACTATATTTTTAAGTAACATCCAAATTTCTTGATATGACTTGTATACACAGGGAGCTTTGAACAAAAATGACATAAATTCAAGTTGTGGTGATAGCATCTGATAACAAAGCACATACTATGTGGCTGGGAATAAAAAGCCCTTGATATCAGAAATGCTTTATCTATAATTTTTTTTAAAAAAAAGATATGATCCATCTACAGATCAAACCTTATGATCCATCTCTCAAAAATGGTATTACACACATTTTCACACTGAAACTGATATTCCCATCCTCAAGACCATTTGCCTGTGTATCTGCAATAGTTTAATTGTTTATTTCTTCCATCATGTTCTCCCTGTCTTCATTCCTAAACATTACTACCAGGTGATTCTTCAAACAGCTCTCAGGTGAAATTGTAGTCCTTTTCAGTAACTTTCAATGTATTGTCATTGATACCAGATTATATGTTTATATCATACAGCTTACCCTGACCTGTATAAGCCACTTGTTCAAGAATATGTACAGATGATTATATATATATATATATATATATATATACATATGTATATATAGGCATATAGAAACACAGATGCAAATATATATAATCATTTTCCTTAACTTGTTCATGTAGCATTATTTGGATTTCTTACCAAGAAATCTTTAATTTAATGTCTGAATTTCTTCCCCCACACTTTTCTTACTGAAACCTATTCTATAGATATGATAAGAAATGCTTTGGGACATAATTTCCTTATGTCTAGTAAATGCTTTTGCTTCTACTGCTTTTAACTCAACATCAAATCTCACCTTCTCCATCTGCCCCTATCTTCATATACACCAGTAATGGTCTGTTTTCTTTGAGGTTGTCTCCAATATTACAGCTTCCATGATGTATTTTCAGATTTCTCCAAAGAGGATAAGGATGTTCAGTAATTCATAATATTTAGCAATTTATATTGAAAGAGAATATCCTCCTTCAGCCAAACTCAATCTTAGATAAAATCATTGGGATTATAAAAACCTTTTTTATTATAATTGAGAAATATTACTGTTCTTTGCATCTATTCTATCTATATATATGGCACCATGATTTGTATCCATCAGACCTTAAATAAATATTTGTGAACTATGTTACACCCAAATGATCTTGGTGGCACCAATGCATCAGGTCCAGGAAGTATCTACATTCCTTTTTTAGTTTTTATTTCATGTGTGTAGTTTATTCATTTCTACTGATGTATAATGTTCACATCGTATTGATGGTTTTCTGCCAATTTCGCTTGTCAATTCATTGCTATAACACAAAGACAAAACTGATAATATAACCAACTAGAATCTATTTCTTCTGCTATTAAAGTCTATGTATCTGATTTTCCTTTGCTTGAGATGGTAAACACTAAATGTATGTATATAAACAGTCTATGAAATCTAGTAGCACTTACTTTACTTTCGATGTATACAGAAGTAGAGGATGTGGCCCATTCAGAAACTAATATGTCCTCTGTATCATTGTCTTGTATGTATCAATTTTATAGATTTCAGTATTCTGATTTTTCATTGGCTCAATTTTATTACTTTATGCCTATCACTCATCCAAACCACTCATCCTCAGATACAGGCTCTTCTTCCCTTCCCTTATTCCTTTATGTATATATATTTCATTATTTAATTGAGAAATAAGAATAATGTTAAAATGCGTTTTTTCTGGGGCTGGAGAGATAGCTCAAAGTTTAAAAGCACTGGCTGCTCTTCCAGAGGACCTGGTTTCAGTTCCTAGCATTTACATGGCAGCTCACAACTGTCTGTAAGTTCAGCTCCAGGAGATTTGACACCACCACACAGCTATACATTTAGGAAATACAGCAATGCATATAAAAAGTAAATTTTTAAAAAATAAATCATAAAAATGGATTTTTGCTAAACTTATTTTTGACATAATAGACATAAACATTTGAAAAGTTTTCATTAGGTTGTTGAGACTTTCTATTGCTGTTTTGCCATGGAAATATTATGAAACACTCCAAGGGATATCTTGAACCAAAAACAATCTCTTAATAATGTCTTTCCTGTGAAATAATATTCATATTACCTTTAGGAGAGAAGCAAGCACTCTAGTCAACACAATCCTTCCTTTCCTTATATGTGGTTCAGAAGAAAAATAAGACGTAAGGGACAAGACCAGTTGAATCATTGTACTGTCTAAAGCAGTGATTCTCAACCTTCCTAATGCTGTGACACTTTAGTACACTTATTCATGTTATGGTGACCCCCAATCATAAAATTATTTTTGTTAATACTTGAGAACTATAATTTTGCTACCGTTCTGAATAATAATGTAAATATCTGATATGCATGATATCTGATATATAACACTTATGAAAGGGTCATTTGACCTCTAAAGGGGTCTCTACCCACAAGTTGAGAACAGCTGGCCTACAGGAAACATTTATTCTTCAGAAGTTAAGATGTCTAGGCAAACATTGCAAACGTTTCCATGAAAAGGAAACAATTTTTGTTAATGTGTCTATTTTACTTTCCATTTCTTTATTTGGCCTATGAATCCTTGTTACTGATTAAATAACTACATATGTAATTATTGCTATATAATACGTGCAAAATATTGCTACAGGGTGTAATCAGTCTCTTTTGTTGGGGCCAATATCCTACAAATAATGACATGGAGACTTTTTAATTATGAAAGCTTTTTATGGTGCCTTTAACACAGTGTGATTCAATATCCTGCAACAACAGGTCAGACCACTGTAGAAAATTCTTAATTAGTGTGAGCGAGGCTACTACAGAAAGTCCTCATTCACCATAATACATGTTAGCCAAGAATAGAATGCCATATGGCAGGACTACTGAAGGAATTCCACTACTAGGTAAATGCCCAGCAGTGTTGTTATGGGGATGAAGCCTCAATTGGCATCCACAAATGTTAGACTAGGTGGTATATGATTTACAATTTTTGGGGTCTTCACATCTGAATACAAGTCCTGAGAGTTACGATCAGCAGTTGTAAGATTCCAGAGACACCTGCTTAACCTCTGTAACAGTGTGTCAAGATGCAAGACGTGCTGTGTAAAAGGAGTAGTTTTTAAGATATTTTTATTCAATTTTTTTTCATATGATATATTTTGATCATGTTTCTCCTTCTTCCAATACTTCCCAAATCCTCTCTACATCCCTATTCACACAACCTTAAGTTCTTTGTCTCTCCTCCTCTCTATCTCTCAAACAAAACAAAACAAAACAAGAAACAAAAACTAAACAAGCAACCAAAAACGAAGAAAAACAATCCCCCTCATGCAAAAACACAAAATCAATAAACAAAACAAACAAGCAAACACTGTAAGAAAAAGAATGCCTAAACAAAGCAGAAAGGAAACAAAATGTCAAAAAAAAAATACCACTGAGTATCTTTGTGTTGGCCAACTACCCCCAAGCTTGAGGCCTGTCCTGGAATATGCTTCATATGCCTAGTGAGACTCCAATGAAGAAAACCACTGAAGTAGCATAGCAATACAATGATGCCTAATGGCGTGTTGCTATACACATAAATGAATGCCTTGCTCAACCCATGTCAGAGAAGCTTTTAGTTTCAGTAGATGGAAATCAATACTGGATGTTGTACAAAAAATAAGAGAATTTGGAGTACTCAGTCCTCAGTGAGATGTCTTCCTCAAACCCCTCTGCTCAAGGCTCAGGAATCTATGCAGAAAGGGAATCAGAAAGGCTGTAAGAGCAACAGGTGATGGGTGACTCCAAGGAAACAGTGTCTTCAGCATACAAGAGGACTGATTCATATATGAACTCACAGAGACTGTGGCAGCATGCACATGTCCTGCACAGGTTCAGGCCAGATGGGGTCCCAGCACTGAGAAGGGGAATTTGACACAGGATCCCACTCCTAGTCATGAGGCTCTCTGCAACTGATAACCATTGCTAAAGGGAAAATCTGTCTTCTCCCATGGAGTCTCACTGCATATATCAATCACATTCCAGGACAGGCCCCATGTCCAAGAGTAGTTGCCCAACACAAAAGGAACTCAATGATATTTTTGTGAGCTTTTTATTTCATTTTGCTTTGCTTGGGCATTTTTCTCCTATTGGTCTTTTGCTTGTTTTATTTAATAGTACCGGGTTTTCCCCTAGCACCCATGACCACTTTAGCAGTGTCATGTATGGATTCCATCTCTGGGAGTGAGCCTGGTATCACACCAAAGAATGGTTGGCTAGCCAATAAAATCTTGCCGTTATATCTTACTATATTGTAATACATACTACAAGTATGTCTTGTAGGCAGGTTGCTGTTGTAGGTCACAGGGTTTCTGACTGGGTGATACCGATTATTACTTTTTTCATCCAATAGCATGCAAAGTACAGTCCAGCACAATGAGTGCTAGTCAGTAGGAGTGGAGCTAGTTAGGCACCGGCTCAACTTCTCTGTGTTCCATAACATAAGTGCTGTGTTCAGTGATAGGGCTTTACCATGTGGTTGTGGGGAGTAACCAGTAGCCTTGACAATAGCTTGTAGTGTTTAGACATTTCCACAGGTCTCCTTTACCATCAATTCAACAAGATGTGACCCATTCCTAACACTGGGGGTTTCCCTTTCATATATGTCTATATTATTAGATGTTCCCACAGCAGTCGCTTTCCATATGGTTTTTCAAATGCCTTCTAATATTATTTGTCTTTGCTCATATTCTGTGCTTTAACCCTCTCTTTCTTGTCCTTATTTAATCATCCTATCCTTTACCTTTTTGCTCTCTATAATATTATATTCTATTTTCCCTTTCTTGGGGGGATCCTCTTTTCCCTCCTAGTCCCTTAATTGGCACCTAATCTCTGGTTATTTAGACTGTAGCATGCATATAAAAATCTGAAAAGCTAACAGTCTCATATAAGAGAATACCAACATTGCAAAAAGGGTAATTTTTAACCTTGGGATTTAATGTTGCCTTTTTCAGGTGGTTTTGTATATTCTCTCTCTGTCTCTGTCAATCATATGTATATGTCTCTCTCTCTGTTGTATATTTCTATGTGGGTGGGGGTATATTTCTTGTGAAATATCTGCAGATGCTATGTGTTCATAACTGATGGAATTTTCTTTTTCAGCAGCTTACATAGCTATGTTTTAACACCATGAATGCTAGTCAGCAGGAAGAAAGCTTCTAGATCATTTCCAGCATGATTTATCTGTGTCTCATCTGCAAGTTTATTATGTTGTCATCAACAATTCTTACCCTTTGATTTTGGTGGGTTATCAAGAACAGTAGAAACAGCCACTACTGTTTTGGAAGCTTCTGTGGATTCATTGACCATAGCATCTTAGTGGAGATCAGAGGACAACTTTTGAGAACTGGCTTTCTCCCAACATGTGGATCTCAGGGATTGAACTCAAATCATGTTTGATGGCAAACTTATCCACTAAGTTATCTTACTGGCCCCGAATCTTATCTTTTGAAGGTCAGATTGTACAAAATAGCATGTAAAAGAAGAGTAAATTTATACTTTGCTTCATTATTGAATATCTTCTATTTCTTTTAGCATTTGTGATTCTCAGACCTTTGAGCTTTGACTGTAATTTATATTGTTGACTCTGTAAGTGTCAGACATTGAAGCACACTGCAGGTTTTCTCAGATTAGCAGGTTATACACTACATATCATAGAACTTCTCAGGTTTCATAATCATGTGAACTAAGGTAATACCATTTTAGGTAGGTGGGTAGCTAGATGTAGATAGATACATAAATGGAAGCACAGTGGAAGGAAAGATGAGTGGATTTTTGGAGGTATAACCACGTATGTATATTTATTATACTATATAATAAACTGAATTACTTCTGTTCTCTGGAAATCTTTGAAATTATAATTTCTCACTGCAAATTTGGTAAATTTCTTTCATTCACTCAAAAATAGAGGGAAGCACTCAGCTCAGGTGATTGAAAGATACCCATGGGCCAGGCTGGGTCCCCACAGTCCTGGCTGGCCAAAGGCGTTCATAGGCCCTTCTTTGAGCCACTTGACACAGGCACGTGAAGGACACTCACAGGCCAGCCTACATCCTCACAGGATGGGCTGGTTGAAGACATCCACAGGCCCATCCAGTGCCATGGAGATAGGTGTCATTATGATGAGCAAATATAGGGTGGAGACATGGGAGAGAGGATGAAGCAGAATGGTGGAAAGAGGTGGAATGGAAGAACTGAAGGATGTGAGAAACAGGCTAATGTGGGTAGCCAGGGTGATGTCTGGGCCCAGGCTGCTGTCAAGGACCATGTCTTGAGTCCATGTTCCTACCTCAGTCAGGGTCTATGTTGACATCCATGACTGACGTTGCTACTAAAGCCCACAAGGATGCTTGGGGTCTGGGCTGCCACCTGTGTCCATGTTGATGTCTGAGGGCGATGCTGCCACCAGGGTCATGCTGATGTGAGTGGCCTGTGTTGTCACCTGGGGCCATGATGACATGCAGACCTGAGCTGCTTCCAAGGGCCATGTCTGGGTCCATGGCCCTACAGCAAGCAGCCAGGGTCTGTGTTGATGTCCATGGTTTCAGTAACCACAAAAGACCATGTGGATACCCAGAGTCTGTTTAGCCACTTGAGTCCATGTTGGTGTCTGAAAGCCATGCTGATCTGAGTGGCCTGTGCTACCACCCAGGGCCTTGGTGACATCCAGCCAAGAGCCATTTCTGAGTGCATAGCCCTGGAGTAGCCAGGGTCTATGTCAATGTCTGTGCCTCTTATTGCCAGTGAAGGCCATGCAAAGACCCAGGGTCTGGGCTGTCACCTGGGTTCAGGTGGGTGTCGAGGGTCATGCTGCAGGTGGGCCTATACAGATCTGGGTGGCCTGAGCTGCCATAAGGTGCCATGGTGACATGCAGGCCCAGGCTGCAGCAGAGGGCCATATCTGAATCTATTTCCCTCAGCAGCCAGAGTCGAGGTTGATGTCTGTGGCTCATTTTGCCACCATAAACCACATGGATTCCTGTGGTCTAGTCCACAGCCTGTGGCCATGTTGGTGTCTGAGGGTTGTGCTGCAGCTGGGGCCATGCTTACCTGAGTGGCTTGGACTGCCACACACAGCCATGGTGTCATCCATGCCCAGACTGCTGCAGAGGGTCATGTCTGGGTCCATGGCCCTACAGCATCCAGATTCTGAGTTGATGTCCATGGCTCCTGTTACCACCAAGGGCTATGTAGATGCCCAAGGTCTGGCTGGCCACCTGAGACCATGTTGGTGTCTGAGGGCCATGCAGCCACCAGGGCCAAAGCAATCTGGTGACCTGCACTACCACCAGGGTAATGGTGACATCTGGGCCCAAGCTGTTGCCTAGGTCCATGTCTGGGTCCATGGTTCTGCTGCAGCTATGGTCTGTGTTGATGTTCATGGCCCTTGTTATCACAGATGGACATAGGAACCATGTGTGTTGAAAGCAGAGGGCCTTGGTGAGCCAGCCCCACCTTCAATGGTCTTAGGATAGCTGGCCCTGCCCCTCGCTAGGCATTGCAGCAGGAGAACTGGCTCTGCCCCTCATTGGAGAGCTGGCCTCTGCACTTGGAAGGGAAGGTCCCATCCCTCACCATGGGAGTGAGAGAGCTTGTTTTGAGGGCATGGGTCTAGGAGAGCTGGCTCTGATCCTCACCTGAGAGAGTGGACCCAGTGGCCTGGACTGACCAGCTCAGCTATCACCCAGGACTATATCCTGGGCCTTGTGTTGGCCCACCCTAACATCTACCCTATATATGACCTACTAGAGAGTGTGAAGGGTCAGGTAGCCTCAGAATGGTAGCCACAGGATCCCCATGACTTGGGGCAACAGCAGGATATCTGAGAGGAGTTTCAATGATGATGGTGTGCTAGGGGCTGTAGGCCTTGAACCAGACCAATGACTCATTGAATGAACATTTGCAAGTGGGGCTGATAGGACAAAAGGGTACACTGTGAGACACCCTGCAGCTTTCAAGGCTACTAGGATGAATAAAGAGGTGTTGGAGAGACGGGAAAGACAGGGGAGTGAGGTGGGTCTTTTTGTTTGTTTTTAGTTAATTTATGTGGGGGAGTTCTTTTGGGGAGATGCTGCAGGGGTGAGGGGCAGATATGGAGGGACTGGGAGGTGAGCGGTATTGGGGTGCATGATGTGAAATTCACAAAGATTCAATAAAGAATTATGTTATATATATAAAAAATAGAGGGAAATATACTGTCACTATTATCTGTTTCCTTGAAATACAGTTTACATGCAAGGTACCTTCTCTCAAGGTACCTTATTACAGCAAATAAACATTTTGTATAGAGTTTATTTGAAAATCATATATCATATTCCAAACTTTACAATTAAATATCCATTAAGTAATACATATACATTTGATTATTTTTAAACCAAAAACATCATCTTTAAATATCAGCTATACAGAGAATACACTTTATATTTCCAAATATTTCATGAAACTTTTATAGCATAAGAATTGAACCATGTTAATGAACCAGATAATTTGGTGAATTTCAAGAAAGTATAAGAGCTGGGTTGCTCAGAGGATGAATACAAACAGAGAAATGTCTAGATCAGGAATGTATAAGGCCAGGTTGGAGAGGGCTCTGGATTACTGGGAGGACCCAATGCTCTTCCTGGCCTCTCAAGAACATAACATCCAGAACTTTGCTTATTTTCTTGTATTCTCCAAATGACCATTACATACTATGACATCATTTCATCATTTCATTGTTTGAAATTTTGCAAGATGAGTCTAAAATACATCATTGTAAGTGACACATTTCACCAACCTTTACATATATCACTGATTTCTTCACCTTCATAACTTTATGGCTCTTTATAGGTTTACACTTTTCCTTTGAATTCTGGAGAATCAAGATAGCCCCCTTTCCAGTTGTGCCGCTGTCTCTTAATTACCAACCCACACCCTCTGGTTCATTTAGAGTAATCTGATGTCTTCAAATTAATAGAGATCATCAGATTGCCCAAGAAAAAAAAAGAAGCAAAACTGGACAGACTTGCAGAAGGTGCTGGAGTCTGTGAAAAGAAGGCACTGGCTTCTTCCTCCTCAGGAATGCCTTAAATAAAAACATAATCCGCTACCGGCTCAGGAATGCCTTAAATAACAACATATTCTGCTAGTCAGTGCTGCTTTCACTCTTTAGTTTCTGTCAGACCTATTCCACCTTTCCACTTCTGTCTCTTTCCCTGAGTGATATGTGAGCCCAGTCCCTACAGCAAACTTTATTAGTTGCCTAATCAAGTGATACAAAATATGCTTTATTAATAAATTCATTAATAAAATCACCTGTGTTCGGCTACAGAGGCTCACTGCTACTGTGTAATGAATGAGATATTCTTTAGTCTCAGGCTATGAAATTATGTCAATGAAAAGGAATAATATTTAACACTTAAGTGTAGACTAGAGAATTTACATTATTTTGTATTTAATATATTCAGAATACCAAATTGAAGATCATGCAAACATATAAAATATCCTCACTTAGTTTCCCTTCTAATCATCATAGTATGCAGTGGATACTTAATTAAATTTCATTATAAATTTTGCAGGGTATGTAGAAGTAAAAGAACTAGCTAGTTACTAATGATGAGCCTGAAAAGTGAGGATTTTTTTCTGCAAAAAAATGTTTCAACATATGTCAGAAAATATCCGAATTTAACCTCCCTAAATGTGTCCATTGTGTTAAAAAGAAAGTATTTTATTAGATCTAAACATTTCTCCTTAATTTTTTTCTAACAGAATCTATAACTTGCTTATTTCTTAGACTGTAGATAATTGGGTTCAACACAGGAATTATGACTGTGTAAAATAGGGAGTCAATCATATTCTCATCATCTGCTTGTCTAGAGGCAGGACGCACATACATGAAGAGAAGGGGGCCATAATACAAAGACACAGATAGGAGGTGAGCTCCGCAGGTGGAGAAGGCTTTCTTTATGCCCTTGAAAGATTTACTCTGTAAGATTGTAAAGAGAATACATGTGTAAGAGACTAAGACAGTCACCATGGTGGATACCTGAACCGTACCAGCCAAAGCAAACACCAGCAGAAAGCTAATGGAAGGATCCGAACAGGAAATCTTTAAAAAAGGCATAACATCACAGTAAAAGTGATGTATTACATTGGAATTACAGAAAGTTAGTCTGACTAAAAAGACTTCATGAATTAAGGCGTGAAGAAAACCACCTACAAATGACAAAATTACTAGTTGGAAACATAGTCTATTGGTCATAATCATTGGATAAAGTAAAGGTTTGCATATAGCTACATAGCGATCATAAGCCATTGAAGTCAAGAGGAAGCACTCTACACTTGCACTGAAGGCAAAGGAGAAAAATTGTAACAGGCATTCAGGGAGAGAGATCTTTGTGATTTCAAATGACAAGGTGATCAATAACTTAGGTGTCACTGTAGAGGATAACCAACTATCCACAAAGGCTAAATTGCTGAGGAATAAGTACATGGGGATGTGAAGGTGAGGGTCACTCCAGATGAGAGAGATCAGACTGAAGTTCCCCACCATGGTGACAAGGTAGATCACCAAAAATGCCAGGAAGAGGGGGACTTTCCACTGTGACTGATGTGTGAGTCCTTCTAGGACAAATTCTGTCAGCAGTGTTACATTCTCCATGTCCATGTTCTTCAGGGACGTCTCCTGAAATGGACATAAAAGAGGATTCCGTATTTATGAGTGAACATTGTTGGAGGAGCCTTGAAATAAAACTATGTATTTATGTGACTACCCTCTCTATTTATGGTATGATAATTTATGGAAATTAGGGAGAATTGCGTGAATACCCTGTCTCCATGTGTTAGGCAAAATATTTTGTAAGTATCCTCAAAAGTTTCCATAAGTCTTGCATATACTAGGAATGATTTTCCTTCTTTGGTCTGTTTCTAAACATTCACTGAGATGAGATAATTTCATTTTTTTCTCCAATAGTTTCCTTTTAGAAAATTACTGAGTAACTTTGTGAAGCCAAGAAAACAAGCTGCATAAATAACCAGTAATTGCAGTGATTAAGTATGTGTTAGTTGGGCTGGGCTTTGTTCTATGCAATAACAAATCACAACATAATTAAAAGTTCTAAATTTTGTTTTTGATCAAAAATGGTACAAACAGCAACAGACTTTTTCTGTGTATTTTCTGATATATAGGTACACATGTGTGTTTGTATGACTTAATTATTATCAGAAATAGATGAAAATTTAAGAACTAACATTGACTTGCATGTTAAAATTTTTTAATTGAATATGCATTTAATTGAAAGAAAATCTTTTTCTGATTCTGATCTTTTAATCAGAATCAAACAAAAGGTGTATTCTATAAGAAAATTATGAGTATATTTTTTAAATGAGTTTTAAATTAATATTCTTGCTACTTATAAATCATTTCATGAGGTCTTTACAGATAGGTTCACAAATAATTAAAAACCATTTAAGGAATTTGAGTCTTCTAGCTATGTATTTTGCTTTTCTGGAGGCACACAGAAAATTCTTGAATAGCTTCCCATTCCCACTTATCTATTTGGACATCTTTTCAGTGAAATTTTAAGCTATGAATTAAACAAAATTTCTACTTTCTTTATAAACAATATGAATAATATAGAAATCATTTTTCTTACTTATATATCTTGAAAGAACTCAAAGAGAAGATTAAAGGTCTTAGGTTGCACAAAGTAGAAAAATCCAATGCTAACACAGAAGTCAGGAAAGTATATGCAGCAATGTTTCCATCTTTATTCATCTTGGAGGCTGCGTGTCTCAAACTGAGGAAATATTGGGTATATAAAATGTCTTCAAAACAAGAGCTCACCAATTGGACAAGAACATGCCCGTGTCAAAAGACAAAAGCATAGGAAAGTAAATTATCCAAGGGAGCAGGGAAAGCCCCTTTAGGACACTGACTGCTCTCCTGGGTATTGCAGAGTTGAACCATCCGCAGTGAAGCTCAAACAGTTCCATTGGGTTTTATAGCCTCTGGAATCATAGACATCAGGTCACTCCAGGTAGTTTTATATCAAAAAATTGATATTGTACTAAACCACTCTATCTTTTAATTCAGGTGATACTTCTGATATGTTTAGGCAAACTTTGGTTTATATATAAAATATGTTCTCTGTACTTGAAGTTCAATAGCTATGTCTGAGCTAATCAAGACATGATTTTAGTAACACCAAAGATCTGGACTTTTCAGGAGCCAATTATAACTGAGTTGGTCGTGATAAATGTGGCTTAAACTGTAGGCCTGCATGTAGTTCTGCCAGTGTAAACTGAAATCTAATGGGAAATTAAATGAGGTGACTGTCATAGAGAAGGAGAAAAGAAAAAACAAACACAAAAGACCTCCATGGGAGGTGGCTAGAACTCTATCTCCCGACATAAATGCCTCTGAGTTTCTGTGATAGCCTGATTTAAAATGCTGAATTTCCTTCAGTAACTAGGTTTGGAGCTCAGGAATCTTCTTTTGTGGAATGGTGATCCTGTGTACATTTGCCAAACACAGTCATAATTAGATAGCTTTGAACACTGCTAAAACTACAAGATGTAAATGTGTAGTATAATTTAATTCTGCCCCCATTTGTGTGTGCATGCCTCTCTCTCTCTCTCTCTCTCTCTCTCTCTCTCTCTCTCTCTCTCTCTCTCTCTCTCTGTGTGTGTGCAAAACATAAATATTGGTAAAAGAAATGTAGCAAAGTCAGTCACTATTATGGTTGTGGGGCCCGTTTATTACTTCCTGTCAGTAGTTTTTGTTTTACTTAGTATAGATACTTCTACTTGGTTTGGGTTCTACTTTCTTGGAGTATAGTTTTCTTTCATTTTATTTCTGTTCTGTATGTGTCTTTTCATGTGCTACTGAGAGCAATTTGTTGGGCCTGTTGATCATTCAATCAGCCAGTGCCTGTCTTTGAAATGGGGGCCACGACCATTTTCTTTATTCAGAAGGAATATACTAATTCCCTTTGTATTGTTTTCCTTCTCTTTGTTTTCAATCATTTGTATTTTTATTTTTTCCCATACCACCTCTCTCCTCACTCATCTCAGAGGTGTACTAGTGTGCTGATTAATCATGGTTGACTCCTAATTTTCTTTATCTCTGCTCTTAATAAAGTTTTTGTTTCTTTCCTGTGTTCTTGTTATCAAATCTGTAATGCTTCCTTATCCCTGTGTAGACTTGCTTTAAATATCTTCTGCATTGCTAGTTTCATGGTCATGAATCTAATATATGATTGTATGAGACAGGTTTTATTTCTCCAATCCTTATAACAAATCTTTTGGATATGTTTATTTGGGTTGGTAGTTACTTTATTGCTGTTATTTTCTTGATTGATTTTTATTCCTTCACAATTTGATGCACGTGTATAATGTATTCTGACCACTTCCTCTCTCCCACATCCTCCTTTACTCCCAGCCCCACTCGTTGCTTTCCTCTTGGTTTGGTTTTGGGACCCATTTAGTGTAACCAGGACCATCGTTGTGAGCATGGGATTAGAATTATTCACTGGAGTCTCATAGGCTCACCAGTGGCTGCACAGTTGAAGGAAATGGTTGCTCCCTCTCCTTTAATCCATTTTTCATGACTTGAAATTCATCATGCCACACCATTGTGACCTTTAGAGTTCATACTGAAATACTATGCCTGCATTCTTGAGGATTTGCCTGAAAATAGACTTCACACACATCTCTTGCAGTTTTTAGGTTTTTTTTTTTTATGTACACTTGTGTGATAGTTTGAATGAGAATGGCCTCCATAGGTTTATATGTTTGAACACTCGGTCCCCAGTTGGTAGAATTGTTTGGGAAGGACTAGGAGGTGTGATCTTGTTAGAAGAATTGTGTCCCTGTGGTCAGCTGCCCCAGTGGATGTTTATGGACTCTAACCCTCTAACACTGTAAGCCCCCAAATAAACTCTTTCTTCTTTAAGTTACCTTGATCATGGTGTTTTATCACAGCAACAGAAAAAAAGGAACTAAGATGTCTTGACAGTTAAATATAATATGTAGTGCAGAATTTCTTTTTTGGTCATGTTTCTTTCATGTTCTAAATGTCTCCTGTATACCTATTTCCATATCTTTTTTAAGATTTAGGGAATTGTCTTCTAATATTTTACTTAATGTGTTTCTATGCTTTTATCCTACACTGTAACCCTTCCATCTATATCAAGAAGTGTTTTAAAGAATAAGTCTTTCTCTAAGTGTGCATAGGAGGTACAAAAATGAACAATTTCAAGGTAGAATTTTTAATCAAAAGGAGAGCAGAACTTAAATATTTGGCAAATTCTCTTTAGCTTGTGTATATTGAACTTTGTGAGAAAGAGAACTCATCACAGTATAATAGGGGCATGGCCAAAAGCCAATCCCAAAGGCAATTAAATATTCAGTTATCTAAACAGAACTCAGAGTCCACTTTTCAGGAAAAAAAGGCGGTCAGGCTTTCTCTCCTATTAGAGGCCCAGAGTGCGATAAACTTGAGGGGAGAACAATTTCAAGACTGCCTCCTGTTCTCATTACAGAACACATGTGCTCTGTGGGAAGGCTGCGAGGATAAGCTCAAAGTCTTCTGGGGATTCCAACTCTACATAGATTTCAAGGAATTCACATAAATATTTATCAGAAAACTGACACATGTCAATCCACTGTATGCAATTTCTGACTGGTACAGTGAGGCTCCCCACAGAAAATCCTGATCTTACCAAGATGTGTATGTCTAGGCAAAACCCATTATGTCTCAAGGCTACTACTGCAGAGAAGTCCAACTACATCATTTCTAGATAGAGACACGGTGGTAGAATTATGGTTGATATCACTGGTGCTATGGAGGCCTGAGCACT
The DNA here is from genome assembly GCA_902168425.1 of Peromyscus attwateri. Classification (NCBI taxonomy): domain Eukaryota; kingdom Metazoa; phylum Chordata; class Mammalia; order Rodentia; family Cricetidae; genus Peromyscus; species Peromyscus attwateri. The sequence goes on along the minus strand of CABHPP010135425.1, from coordinate 17,534 downwards.
GGAACCCTGAAATCTCCAACCTCTGCCCCAGAGTGTCCTGAACACAAAGCAGAGAGTGGGAAAAAGGGTTTTGCTTTTTTTCCCATTAAAATTGTAAGATGTTATTTTTGTGTGTATATCGGTCCATTTGTGTTGTGAGTGTGTGTGGTATATGTGCACATGTGTGTGCAGGTGCATGAAGACACCAGAAAAAGGTGTTCATTGTTCTGCTTTTATTGATCAGTCTCTACCTTTTCCTTTGGGGCAAGGTCTCTTTTCTCAGTCAGGAGCTCACAATTGTTGCCTAGGCTGTAAACCAGTAAGCCCCAGCAATCTTCCTGTCCCCTTCCTCCAGAGTACTCAATTTACAGGCACTGAGGAGACACTCAGCTTCTTACATGGGTCTTCAGATCTGAACGTTCTCATGCTGGCACAGCAATTGATTTTAACTGATAAGTGCTAGCCTGGAAAAATCTTCTGGGGATTTCAACTCTGACTCTTCAATTGTCAAAACTACAAGAGATCAATGTTTGCTTTTTTATAAGACCTTAGTATATGGTAGTTTCATTATGCTAAAATGGAGATGCTTAGACCTCTGCTGTTGTATTTGTATGGAGATTAACACTTAGGCAAGCATGTTTATGGACGCCGAGTTGACAAAAAGAGGACATTGATACCCAATTGTATGTCAGTTTCATTGAGCCATGGGATTCCCAGGATGTCACATAGTATTTCTAAATGAGTCTATGGGACTTTTTATTTTTTTCCAAAAGAGACCAACATTTGAGTTTGTGGACTGCATAAAAAAGATGGCTTTGTCCAATATGCATATGGATTTTGTCTTTTGAGAGTTAGAATGATAAAAATAAAATGTAAAGAGAGGTTGAAATTGTATTCCACTTCCCTTTGAGCTGTATCATGAATCATCTATTTCACAGTTGCCTGGTCTTTGGACTTGTACCATGATCTATATAATTCATTGAAAAATTATCACACTCTGAACAGGTAGATTAGCAGGTTATAGACTACAGATGGAATATCTCTGCTTCCATGGTCATCTGAGCCAATGTCTTATGATAATAACATTGTAGATAGAAAGACAGGTAGATGGTTAGATCTAGGTAGATGGATAGATGGAAATAAACACATACATATACACAGACACACATACAGGGTAGGAAGAAGATAGAGTTATATTCTTTGTTTTCTTAAAAACATTTACAAACATAATGTCTCACTGGAAATTTATTAAACTTCTATCAAAAAATAACCATATAATGTCACCAATACTTACTGTTCACATAGGTTTCACATGGATGGCACCATCTCAGAAGAGATAAATGTCCTACTGTTGCAGATAATAAATTATTTATGTGAAATTCAATTGAAATTAATTTTTCAAAAGTTGAAACATCCAACTTCATAAGATTTTTTTTTCCAAAAGGAGCAAAGATACCTAGGACCAGCCTAACTGAAAAGAAGGAATGGAGTTATTGGCTTTTACCACAAAACTGTTTCCCAAGAAAAACTTTTTTTAAATCAACAAAATAGTTCATCCTTTGGGGCAGATGTCTTACTTCATCCTATACTGAACACTTACTGCAAAGAGGTAGACAAGAACAAACGGGAGAGTAGGAGTCTTCAGAACATTTATAGGTCCTGTTAATTAGGAAATATGTCCTATGTGATCAATACACTTAAAGTGGTTTCCAGATAGACTTATAAATATTGTTTCTTGGTTGTTTGAAATCAGGGTCTTCTTCTTCTTCTTCTTCTCCT
>CABHPP010135425.1:0-15676 GCA_902168425.1 Peromyscus attwateri | reverse complement strand
CTCCTCCTCCTCCTCCTCCTCCTCCTCCTCCTCCTCCTCCTGTAGTTGGAGTTTTCTCTCTGGGTCCTGCCAAGTCCCAGCAGTCCAACAGCCCACTTATAAAATAAACACACAGACGCTTATATTATTTAAACTGTTTGGCCTGATGGCTCAGGCTTCTTGCTAACTGTTCTTATATCTTAAATTAACCCATTTCTATTCATCTATAAGTTGCCACATGGCTTGTGGCTTACCTGTATCTTAACATGTTGCTTCTCATCACGGAGGCTGGCAGCTGGCAGCATCTCTCTGCCTCAGCCTTCCACCTCCCAGCATTCTCCTCCCTGCTTGTCCCACCTATGCTTCCTGCCTGGCTACTGGTCAATCAGTGTTTTATTTACTAACCAATCAGAGCAACACATTTAACACACAGAACATCCCACAGCATCCTCCTCCTCCTCCTCCTCCTCCTGCTCCTCCTCCTCCTGCTCCTCCTCCTCCTCCTTGTCCTCCTCCTTCTTCTTCTTTCTCAGCAGCATTGGCATGTTTCCATCAGAAGCCAGGGCCAGAGCTTATTAATATTTGTTCATACATGCTCTACAGATGATACTGAACCTTAAGGAACTGTGGTGAGAATTTTTAAAGATTCACCAAATTCCTGTGTTAAAGCAGCTTTAATACATGGTTCATACTCATCAGGAAAAGTCCACACATCAGAATTTGAGAAGCAAAAAATAATTTCAAACAGTATATTCTGATGACGTTTCTCTCTCCCAACTTCTCCCAGATCCTTCCTACCTCCCCACTCACCCAAACAAACAAAAATCCTCAAACAAATCAGATTATTTTAAAAGTAAAAACAGAAAAAATAGTTTCACCAATAACACACACACATACACACACACACACACACACACACACACACACACACACACACACAAACATCCAATTGAAAACTCTAATACACAAGCTAAAAGGCAGTAAGCCAAAAAAAAACCTGGACAAAGGCTCTATGATAACAGTTAGAATATTCACTAGACTGGTCGCCTTGCACAGCCTTGGTACAGTGGGAAGGGTTTTAGACCTGCCTAGGCTCAGTGTGCCTGGCTCTGCTGACTGCCCATGGGAGACCTTGATTTGGGGGATGTGGGGATGTGGGGTGGCTTGGGAGGGAGGGCTGGGGGGTGGGCGTGGGGAGGAGGTGGGATCTGTGGGTGGTATGTAGACTGAGTAGAAAATTTCTTAATAAAGAAAAATGAAAACAACAAAAAACAAACAAACAAACAAAAAACCACCCAAACAAAGTGATGAGACAAAAGTCTACAAACTTACCACTGAATTCATTTCGTGTTGGGACTCTAATGCTTGGCATGAGGCCTACCTTTAAGTGTGTTTTATTTTAGTTTTAGTTGTTAATTCGTTGCTTTTACCTAATTCCTAATTACGTTGTTTCCTTTAGCCCAAGACCAGTTTGGTCAGTAGTTTCCTGAATAGGAAAGGACATTATAAAATGCTGTAGAAATGGTGCCTATACTCATTTAAAGGTAAAAAGAGCTATGAATTATTTTACATTTTTATATAAAGGAATGAATTCAGGGAGTCAGTGAGATGGCACCATGTAGGAGGAGAGAACTGATTCCTACAACTTGTCCTCTGATCTCCATACACACACTACAGCATGGCTAGTGCACCATCACCATCCCCCCATACACACACAAACAATGTAATAGTAATACAAATAAAAGCAAATAAAGCCAGGTCTGAGGAGATGGCTGAGTGAATAAAGTGCTTGGTGCATAAAGTCAAGGATCAGAGTTCAATATGAAACACCCACACAAATGCTGGTTGAATGCTGTGTCCTGCTTTTAGTTCCATTGTTCATATGGGGGAGGCTGGTGACAGATGGAGCAAGCTGGCTATTTATATAGCTACACCAGTGAGCTATGGGCTTGGTTGAGATACCTTGTACATGTACCTGTAAGCAAGTGTGCCTACATATATGCAGACATGTATATACACAGTCACACACACAACGTACACCTGGGGGAAAAGAATGAATTCACCTTCTTAGCAAATTACCACTCATATTTTCATGGAGTAATTTTTGTCCAACATGAACAATATTCCAGACAACCGAGTAAACTCTCAATATACTAACGTCCTTCATGACTACATTCTTATTAAATAATACACAGTGTTTCATAGTCATCATTTAAGTTTGTCAGAAGAGTATCAAGTCCTCAACATTGTTCACAGAGTATAAATATTTCATTTCTTTTCCAGTTAGTGAACAAAATTTTCAAAAGTAAGAATGTAATAAAACTAATGGGCTCGCTATATAAAGTACATATATATAAATATATAATGTATATGTAAATGTATATGTACTTAATTTTTGTCAATTTCCAAGAGATAATTCTTTTTTTTTTTTTTGGGTTTTCGAGACAGGGTTTCTCTGTGTAGCTTTGTGCCTTTCCTGGAACTCACTTGGTAGCCCAGGCTGGCCTCGAACTCACAGAGATCCGCCTGCCTCTTCCTCCTGAGTGCTGGGATTAAAGGCGTGCGCCACCACTGCCCGGCTGAGATAATTCTTAAGGATAAACTAGATCATAGGGATCAGTAGGTTAGGCATGCCCATTAACAGGCTGCTAAGAAGTCTAAGTCACCAGTCGGTCCAAAGACCTTCCCCATACTCAAACGAAAGTATAACTTGGCAGATTATGTATGCTAGTCACATACTCATCTTAATGACCAGTTTCTCATTCAGGAAAAGAGTCATTTAGGGAAGCAAACACGGTAGAAATACAAACCAATTGCTTTTATTACTTCTGTAGTATTTGGGTTATAACAACTTCACATTCATGAAAAAGGTGACTTTTGTCCAAAAGATAATAAATGTCATTATCAGATCTAAGCATTTACTTTTAGTGCTCTAATCACTGAATCTTTGACTTGCTTATTTCTCAGACTGTAGATAACTGGATTTAACACCGGAATGATAACTGTGTAGAATAGAGAGTCCATCATGTCTTGATCATCTGCTTTTGGAGATGCAGGGCGCACATACATGAAGAGAAGAGGTCCATAGTATAAAGACACAGACAGAAGATGAGCTCCACAGGTGGAGAAGGCTTTCTTTATTCCCTTGAAAGACTTGCCTTGTAAGATTGTAAAGATAATACATGTGTAAGAAACTAGAACTGTCATCATGGTGACCACTTGAATGGAACCAGCCAAGGTAAATACCAACAGGAAATTTATGGAAGGATCAGAACAGGAAATCTTCAACAATGGCATAATATCACAATAAAAGTGATGTATTATGTTGGAATTGCAGAAATTTAACCTCAATAAAAAGATCTCATGGATTAAGGCATGAAGAAAGCCACCTACAAATGACAGAATGATTAGCCAGGAACACAATCTATTGGTCATGATCACTGGATAAAGTAAAGGTCTGCAGATAGCTACATAACGATCATAGGCCATTGCAGTCAAGAGAAAACATTCTGTGGTTGCACTGACCGCAAAGGAAAAAAACTGTGTCAGGCATTCTGAGAGAGAGATCTTCATGCTGTGAGATAACAAAGTGACCAATATTTTGGGTGACACAGTAGATGATACCCAAGTATCCACAAAAGCTAAACTACTGAGGAATAAGTACATGGGGATGTGAAGGTGAGGGTCTTTGCAGATGAGAGCGATCAAACCGAAGTTTCCTATGATGGTTATGAGATACATCACCAAGAAAACAAAGAAGAGCGGGACTTCCCACTGAGCTTGGTGCGGCAGTCCTGTGAGGATAAACTCTGTCAGCACGGTTGCATTCTCCATGGCCTCACTGCTTGTTCACTGATATGAAAGGGAGTGAGCAGGAAGAAATTTAAGTGTCAGAAAGACTGAAAAAAAAAAGAGTTAAAAGAAAAGGTCCAGAGGCTTTATAGGAAGATGTTTTGTAAACATGTAGTTCAGTTAGAGATGTAAAGTGTGAATTCCAATTTTAGTTTTCTGTAGAACTTGTGTGCTGAATCAAAATCAGATTTCAAGCTTTAATTACAAACTTTGTGCTGTTCACAAATGTAATACAACTAGCCAAATGCTCTTTTCATATTTTGATTTTTCCTCATCTTGATGACTACTGAAATTAGAACCAAATTGCTAAAAACATTCTGTTAATTTTGGAAACCTAACAGTCAAGTAGGTAGTCAAGTGGCCAAAGAGAAAAAACATTTTATGAACCTTACAGATTGGTTGATGAGTTGTGTCATACACATGCAACTTGGAAACAAAATTACAAATGGAATAATTTTCCAACTCCCTGTAAGACTTAAGAGATTTCCCAATATCCAGTTTGCTATTTACCTGCACTTTTATAGGGATTTACAGATAACTCTAATCTATGCCAGTTCCCAGGCAGCCTGAGTCACTGCATCCTGCTTATCTTCAAAAAGTTCTTCAGCTAGACATGCCTTTTCTTGTTTATTCCGTTCTTTGCATTTATTCATTTATTTGCTTGTTTATTTATGTTGACACAGGCTTTCACCACATAGACCTGACTGGCCTTCTTAAATATACCAAGATCCATCAGCCTTTTCTTCTCTTCTGAGTGCTGGAATTAAAGGCATGTACCGCCACACCTCATCCTCATTTCCTTGATATTGAAACAGAATGTGTGTCTTTCAATCTACAAATAATGTACCCAATTAAAACTGCCTTTACATCTTTTTAAAACATACTTTTTTATTTTCTTTGTTTATGGACATTGCTTGAAAATATTTTCTCATCTCCAACAGTTCTTTTGGAAGACCAATGTTAAGACAAATGTAAAAGCTGAAACAGGCTGTATAAATAACCAATAATTGGAATTTGAGTTTGAATGGGCTTAGTTCCAGGAAAGTTCAAGTCACAAAGTAATTTAGGATTCTAAAATACTTTTGTGCATGCATATTTCTTAAAGCTATAGTGGTGAAAACAGCAGTTGAGATACATTTCTGGTATGATTTCTTGTGTGTGTGTGTGTGTGTGTGTGTGTGTGTGTGTGTGTGTGTAATATACAATGCAATCATTATAAGAACTGGGTACGAAAAACCAAGAGCTTATATTTTACTGTCACATCAAATATTAATTAAAATATATATTTAATAAAAGAGTGTAATCTTTGTATCATAAACAACTGAGAAATATCTCACATGAGAATCATTGTAAGTACATTTTTCAAATGAATTATAGCTTCCCATAATTTATCTTATAAGATTATTACAGTTAGGTTCACAGGTAATGAATGCCAACTGAAGAACAAATCTACCTTCTGTATACCTATTTTGCTTTCCTAGACTTTAGCCACAAAAAGAAAATATACAATATTCTAATAGATTTCTATACTTACTTTCCTCTTTGAACAATTTATAAATATACTCTTGTTATGTATTAAGCAAAATTTAAGTTTTTAATAAATAGCATAACTATTCTAAACCTTATTTATTTCTTACCCATATCTCAAAGGAAATCAAGGAAACGTTGAAAAGTCCTAGGTTTAATAAAGTAGGAAAGCCCAATTTTAACCCAGAAGGGAGAAAAGTGTGGGCAGCAGGGCTTGTGTACTGATTCATTTAGAGGCTGCATTTCTCCAGCTGAGGAGACTTTTCATGTATAAATATACCTTCAAAACAAGACCTCACCAATTGGACAATGATGTGCCCTTACCAAAAGACAAAGGTATGAAGAAATCAATTCCCCAAGAGACTCTATGGGGAAGTCCCTTTAGGACAGTGACTGCTCTCCTAGGCATTGTAGAGTTGGACCATCCGCAGAGAAGCTCCAAACAATTCCGCTGGGTTTTGCAGCCTTTGGAATCATAAACATGACATGACTGCACATCATTGTGCTTTTAACATCCGTATTATTTTACATTTTTCGAATTTTCTACCTCAGGGTAGAATTTAGAAGAAGACTTGACAAATTTTTACATTTCCTACTTCAAGTAGAAAATGTTTAGACAAATTTTCACTTACATATAGAATGTATTTTCTTTCTGCTTTGACTTGTGTAGCTCTGAGCTAGTCTAAGCATGATTTTAGTAAGGTCAAAGATTTAGATGCCCTTCTGGTGTCAACCCCAGATGGAGCCTACTCCACCAGTTCAAGTTGACATCTAATGGGAAATTGTACTAATGAATGTCAAGGGGAAGGAGAAGGGCAGGAAAAAAGACAAAGTAGCTCAATGGGCAGTGTCTAGAACTCTGCCTTCCAAACATGAATAGCACGAAGCTTATGAGACAGCGTATTTTAGTAGTAGGTTGGGCTCAGAAACCTTCCCTTGTGATATGGTGATCCTGTGGACACTGGTCAAGCACATTCAAGCTAGAAAGCCTTGAACATTGATTAAACCAGTTGCAAATACAAGTGTAAACCAGTTGCACATCTTAGGAAGAGATATGTGGGCAGCTGCACAATATTTTCAGGGTAGGTCAGTAACTGTGTAGCTCCAGTGTAGGGGAAAGTTTGCCAAAATTTTACATGATGGTAAAAAAGTGCAGAATTTCCCTTGAGTATTAGCAGAGTTCTCCATAAATAATCAATGAAAACAAACAGCTCAATTTACTTATTGTTGCATTTATTTACATTTGAATTTGCATAGTGGTCTGTAACTCCTGAAACAGTAAAAAAAAAATATATTTTTGTTTGTTTAATGTAACTATCACTTTAAAGAAAGTAAAAAGCCAAAGGGTGTTTTTTTTTTTTTCTGAAGACTGATTTTCTTAATTGCCAAATCAAGACCATTTCCTTTGTATTGTGCCTCTTTTGTTCAGTTAAATCCATACAAACTTAAGTTTCCCATTTTATCCTTAGCTTTCTGACTTATGGAGCTACATGAACTGACTGCCTAATAACATGCAATGATCTAGTCAAGAAAAATATATGATATAACTGAAAAAAAAAACCTCCCTGTATGAAACCCAGGATTATGTATGATAAATATGGGGGAATTTGGAGGGAGAAATTGGAGGCAGATATGATCATGTGACATTGTATTCTAGTATAAATTTTCTTGAGAATAATGAAAAAATTAAATAAATAAAAATATGTAAAAATCATTAAAATATAGATAAACACCAATAAACTGTAACAAAACAATGTAAGATAATCCTCCCTCTAAAAAGAGGCCTTTCCACAGGGACAAACAGCCAAACGAATGGAAACACATGAACTATGAACCAATGGCTGAGGGGCCCCCAACTGGATCAGGCCCTCTGAATAGGTGAGACAGTTGATTGGCTTGATGTGTTTGGGAGGCATCCAGGCAGTGGGACCGGGTCCTGTGCTCAGTGCATGAGTTGGCTGTTTGGAACCTGGGGCTTATGCAGGGACACTTGGCTCAGCCTGGGAGGAGGGGACTGGACCTGCTTGGACTGAGTCTACCAGGTTGATCTCAATCCTTGGGGGAGTCTTTGCCCTGGAGGAGATGGGAATAGGGGGTGGGCTGGGGGGAAGGGGAGGGGTGCGGGAGGGGGGAGAACAAGGGAATCCGTGGTTGATATGTAGAATTAAATTATATTGTAAAATAATTTTTTTTTTTTAAAAAAAGAGGCCTTTCAAGACATCATAAACAAAGAACAAATAGGCATCTTTCCTCGTGGGTAAAAACAGGGGAAGTTAAAAGAATGCTCATAGTGTGGTCTTGCCTTTACTGTCTTTTCTTTATGTTCCATTTTCTGGTAATTTTTTCCCATGACATGTGGTGTGAAGTTCTATAAGCACTATAGTCAAAGAAATACCTTTGGAAAAAAGAAGTCAGAAGAACTGGTAGATTTCCTGTTCTTTTTGTTTTTTGTTTGTTTGTTTGTTTTTGTTTTGTTTTGTTTTTCGTGTGCTTAAACAATCCGGAAGCTAAACATGCAATGGATAAGCACACTTACAGAGTTCAACCTAGATGGCCCTGTCTGCTGGGGCACACATCCCACTAAGTCACCTGCAAAGAACCAGCATTGCTTTTTAATAACTACTGAAACAGTAAAGCCACGTGGAAGAACACATACACCAGTGGGATGTTTTCCTTCTATTTTATTTAGCATGACATGAAAACTTAATGAGATTCTTCAACATTTTCAGGTTAGAAATACTAACATTTTAAGGATTTTATTAGCTATGTGGCCTTATTGTTGTCAAAATACTTGAAGGATTGATTTAAAAGAGTAAAAAAGAAATGTGATAATTACAATTGCAAAAGTCTTTGAACATTTTCTAAAACAAAAATATATCAAACTGGAAACATCCATGGCTGTTTTATAGTGAATGAACAATAGACTCCAGAGAGCTAAACATGCCTCTCTAATCTTTTTTTTAGTGAATCTGTGACTTGCTTGTTTCTCAGGCTGTAGATAATTGGATTTAGCACAGGAATTATGACCGTGTAAAACAGAGAGTCCATCATACCTTGATCATCTGTTTGTTGAGATGCAGGCAGCACATACATGAAAAGAAGAGGGCCATAGTATAAAGACACAGATAAGAGATGGGCACCACATGTGGAGAAAGCCTTCCTTATGCCTTGGACAGACTTCCTTTTTAAAATTGTAAACAGAACTAGTGTATATGAAACCAGGACAGTCATAATGGTGAATACCTGTATTGAACCAGACAAAATAAATACTAATAGGAGATTAAGAGTAGGATCAGTACAGGAAATATTGTACAGTGGTATAATATCACAATAAAAGTGATGGATTATATTAGAATTACAGAAGGTTAATCTGAGCAAAAACAATACATGAAACAAGGAATGAAGAAAGCCACCTACAAATACTGAAACTAGTAGTTGGATGCATAGTCTATTGGTCATAATAACAGGATAAAGTAAGGGTTTGCATATGGCTACGTAGCGATCATAGGCCATTGTACCCAAAAGAAAGCATTCTGTGGTTCCACCAAAGGCAAAGGCAAAAAACTGTACCATGCACTCAGAAAGTGATATCATCTTGTTCTTGGATAACAAGTCAACCAACATATTAGGAGTCACTGTGGATGATATCCAAGCATCTACAAAAGCCAAACTCCCAAGGAAAAAGTACATAGGGATATGGAGGTGGGGATCACTCCAGATAAGAGCAATCAAACCTAGGTTCCCCACAACAGTGATGAGATATATCACCAAGAATAGCAGGAACAGGGGCACCTGCACCCCTGGGTGATCTGTGAGTCCTGTGAGGACAAACTCAGTCAGCAATGTTGCATTCTCTTTTCCCATGTGTTGTTCACTGGACATTGCCTGAAATGAAATAAAATAAATATAATGGAGTATTCACTAATATTTTAAGGTCATTATGGGAACAGTATTTGGTATGAAATCACATCTTTATCAGAAGTCTTTTAATTTTTCAGATCTTCTGGATATAGGATTGTAGGTGGTTGTGAGCCACCATATGGGATCTAGGACTGAACCTGGAACCTCTCTGCAAATGTAATAAGTGCTTCTAATTGCCAAACCATCTGTCTATCTCCAGTTCCTCCATTTTCTCTTTTAGTACCAACTCCCATTCAATAAACTTATTTCCTATGTTAAGCCAAAGGCCTACATATCCAAAAGGGGAGAGAAGAGAGAGGCAAGGAAAGCATATTAAGCAGAGTAAGCAAGGAAAGGCGCAGGAGTGAATCAGAAGACAGTATTGTGGACACTGGGAAAAGAAATACAATAAGGGTAGCACAGGAACACAGTGCCAAGTGCAAAAACAAACACTCTAGGGAGGGAGAGAAAGGGAGGAGAAATCGCTGAGAGGGGAATTGCAGAGATTGTTAGTAGCTTCAACAAGAGTAGTCTCCTTTATTGAATGGAATTAAAATCATGAAGTAGCAAGATGTTAATGTGAAAGGCGTGCCATGGGAATGAATAACATAAATGGTACAGCACCCTTCATAAGGACAGAGGACAGTTGACATTTGTCTATGTTTCATAGAGCCATCTAACTTGCTTCTTCTGTAAAATATTTTAAGCAGTTCTCAAAAGAAAGAGTAGGCAATTGAGAAGAAATGGGGATAATCAGAGAAGAAAAGAGAGGAGAGAGAAAAAAAATTAAACTCATATGGAAGAAAAGAAAATATAAGGTCATAAAAATAGGCAAAAGTAACAGTCATAAGTTGATAAGTATAATAAAGGTAAGCCAAGGAGACAAGAGGAAGCATGAGAGATGTCCAAAGCAAAATAATGGGGAAATCCCAGAGGTAGGGGGGAATATTTGTCCTAACTCCAGTGTTCATTAATAGCTGTAGTATCAGAATCACTTCACTTTAAGAATTCAAGTTTATTCTATTATAGAATCTATATATGATTAAGAGGAGACTTCAGCTTTAAAATTTGTATTTTTATAAGTATAGTGACAGTATCTGAAGGTTCATTCCACACAAAAGTGATACTTTATCTAATTTTTAGTAAATAACAGAAGCCAAATTTTGACCAGATACAGACTATATGAAGAACCAATGCCAATAATAGTATAGATAAAGTAAGATTTTATTTTAAATGAGTTTGCCTACATTTTACCCCAAATCACAAAATCATTGAAAATCCTCAAATAAAGTGTATATAGGTATCTTTCAAATAACAAATATATATATATGTACGCACACAAATATACACACATACATTTAGATATATTCTCCTATGAATATATAATCAATATTATTACATATAAAGTGCCCAATTACATTTATATGTATTTATGCAAAACTGTACCAGTGTTCATCATATATGTGTACACATACATAGAGTTATAATGGTAAATATTCATTTGTACATATTTTATACCTATATCACATATAGATAAGTTATTCGATGAAATTATTGTCATATGGGGAGGCATAAAGGAATTACTACTTAATTTGTAAAACCTTCAGTTTTTAATCAAAAATGTAATTTCCTTGGATGGGTCTTTATATCAGAATTGTCTAATTATTTCTTATCCAAGAATAATGTCATCGGTCTGAGAACTGAGTTTTGAAGCACTAATATGTTATCTCAATACAACTTACAAAGTCCTTATACGTAGGGTAGAATGACAATAACTCTTTTTTATAGGGAATAGTTAAATTTATAGCTGTGTTCCTTGCTCCGATTTTAGTCATGAAAGTAAAATGAAGATTTTTCAATCTTTACTTTTTAAAAATACCCCCTGGCTATTTCTGCATTTTGTACACAAATTCTGAAATTACTGTAAGTTCATAGACTTTAAACATTGTCAATTTAAAGTCTTCTTTACAAAGATTAATATTAGGAAACCTTTTCAATGTTACCAATATCTTCTTAGGAATTGTAGAGATCCTTCAAAAGCAGTAACACATGACAGCACTGTTGTGAAGACTGTATAGTTCACAGATTCACTTGGACGGCTTCACTTACAAAGCTAAGGGAAATGCTGTTTATATAATTGTTCCTTGAACACAGTGTCAACCAATTGCACACTTGTGCAATTTTTTTTCCTAGGGAAGAGGAGGTGCAGAACCGAAACTCCCCTCAGAACCTCTTAGGATTCCTTGTGGGATAGAGTGAAGATCGTCAGCTGGGCATTGCTGATGGAAGTGTGTGCAAAATTCAGATCTTCCCAAAGGATTGAGAAACATTAAATCACTGTGAGCAAGTCTAGCTTCATAAATTAAAGTTACACTTAATGTTATTATATTTCATCATAAGTGACATGCCTGGTGGCTTTATGTTAACTTTGCTGTAGATATGAAATTGAATGCAGGGAGTGCTTTGATGTCATGATGTCTGTCCTAATCAAAACATAATTTTAGTAAATTGGCTGCCTACATTTCCTACAAGAGAAAAATCCAAAAATAATATTGTCCTGATAATGCAAATAACACCTTATGCTTGAACATTTTTAAACTCCCCCAGTTTAGTCATAAATCTGATAAAAACTATAGTAAGAAGGTACAAGTCATGGGGGAAGAGTAGAGAAAAAACAAAAACAGACGTTGTAGGATAGAGGGCAATAGCTATCCTGTCCAAACAACAGTGTCCATGAATTTTAAGATTTGAGGAGCAGCCAATCACTTCTTAGTGATTCCACCCACCATCCTGAGAAAATTTACTTCAATAAATTAGCCTTTTAGTAGACATTGTCTATTTAAAATATAACAATGTGTGAGTGTTGGTGTTTAAATGTGTGTGCACACATTAATTTATATAGATAAAAATGTTTTTTACAATAGAGGATATCTCTATCCTTTATTGCTTTAACTAATCATATAGTCAAAATCTGTATTCTACAGTGGTAGGTAGGTTTCCATATGACTTTTCAGAAAGTAATTTATTTTATTTCTCCTTGTTTATGCTCCATCCTCTGCCCTACTTTCTCTTCTTCTACTCCAATTTAACCCTTCCTGTTTCAGAATATGAAAAAAAAACTTACAATCTCCTGGATCTATAGAATTTGTATTGTGAAAATGGCCATCCTACCAAAAGGAATATCCATAGTCAACACAGTTCCCATCAAAACTGCAATGCAATTCTTCACAGAAATTGAAAAATAATCTTAAACTTCATATAGAATTACAAAATACCCAGGCTATCAGAAAAAAATGAAAAAGAAAGAAAGATTTTTTTAAAAAAAACCCTGCAGGAGGTATCACCATCCAAGTTTTCAAGTTATACACAAAGCTACAATAAGACATCATGATATTTGCATATAAACCAGACCCATTGATCAATGGACTAGAATTTAGGACTCATACATAAACTCACACTTCAAAAGCCATCTGAAATTTTACAAAACAACTAAAAATCCTCATTGGAGAAAAGACAGAATCAGCAAATTCGGCTGGTCAAACTGGTAGCTATGTGCAGAAAAATGAAATTAGATTCTTATCTCTCACTCCACATAAAACTCACCTTCAAATGGATCAAGAAATTCAGCAGAAGATCTGACACCCTGAATCTGATAGTGGAACAAATAGGGGATACACTTGATCTCATTGGTGTAGGGAGGGTTTCTCAAGAGAACTCTGATAGAGCAAGTATTCAAACCAGCAATTAATAAATGGGACCTTAAGAAATTAAATAGCTTCTGTATAGTCAAGGACATCATCACTTCATCATTAGTGGAGGGGCAGCCTACAAATGGGAAAAAGGCTTTACCAGCTATACATCTGACAAACGGCCATTATCTAGATATACAAAGAACTAACCAAATCTAATCATCAAGAAAATGAACAAGACAATTAAAAGTGGGGCATGGCCGGGTGTTGGTGGCACACGCCTTTAATCCCAGCACTCAGGAGGCAGAGGCAGGCGGATGTCTGTGAGTTCGAGGCCAGCCTGGGCTACCAAGTGAGCTCCAGGAAAGGCGCAAAGCTACACAGAGAAACCCTGTCTCGAAACCCTCCCCCCCCCAAAAAAAAGTGGGGCATGAATCTAAACAGAGAGCTCTCAAAAGACGGAATGCAATCAGATGAGAAACACTTCAAAATATTTAACATCTTCAGCCAACAAGGAAATACAAATGAAAACAACTTTGAGACTTCGTCTTCTCACAGTAAGAAAGGCTAAGGTCAAAACCCCACAAGATGACAAATGTTAGTATGGATGTGGGGAAGGAGGACACTTATTCACTACTAGTGAGTGTGCAAACCAGTGTGTCCACATGAAAATTAGTGTGAAGGCTCTCTAAAAAACTTTAAAGTCAGTATGCAACGTGATCTAGCTATACTCTTCTTGGTCATACCCAAAGGACTCTACATCCCACTATAAGGATACCCGATCACCCATAGGCATTGTGGAACTCTTTGTACATCAGCAGCAATAATATTACTGAATAACAAAATCCAGTGAAAGGAATTAATTATATTTTCATAACTTTCTTGGTGCTTCTGATGCCCACTAAACTTTTAGAACCACTGTCTGAAAGGGTCAGAGGAAGGAAAGATCTCTCAAGGGACACTTAAGACACATGAACATATGCTCAACATTTTCTCAGAGCTAGATCTCAGACTGAAGAGAATACTTCCCCAGTCAAAATTTTGAATTTCTCATAAGTACTAGCCTAAGATAATTTACCAGAAATTTCTTTAAAATATTTTATGAAATACTGTAAAAGTATGTGTATATATTACATATACTATTTATATTATACATATATTATATATATGGAGACTAATGAGAGATATGGATTCTTTTAAATCACCAAGTGAGGAAATAATGTATCCTTATAATATAGTGTATGTCAACTATTATTATCATATTCATATGGCAGTTTTAAAACATAAATTATTTTTTATACAAATTGATGAGCAGTCCGATATGATACCATCCTTTACGTGATAATTTGTCCTTTACTACATCCTTTACATTTGAATTAATATCCATTATATAATGTGTATGGGGAATAAAATTGCATTATGGAAGAGGAAGTAGACTCAAATTTCATACCTTATCAGTCTACTCTTTATTAATAATAATGGCAGAATAAAGCAATAGATAATTTAAAATAAATCAACATAAGAGAACATAACAGCAACAAAATTTTTACAATAACATGGGATGTCTAGAAAGAAAGGGTAACAAACGTTGTACTGATAACCTTTCATTGTTTCTGGAGCTTCTGGTGTGTTCCCTCAGGGGAACTTCTGAGGACACAATGATCTTCAAGCATATTGGGATGTGGATCTCTGGAATTATACAATAGTAATGTCTATTTTAAATACTTACATGTTGTGATCAGATCCTTTGATCCTTGCAATTGCTTGCCTATAATATTTAGTCAGCATCTATTAATAATCCAAGCTAATGAAACTGTCAGTTTAATTGTATGATTTCTATGTCTACCAAGAAAAAACAGCAGCAACAAGAGTTTGAGTTTGTATGCAGCAACAATTCTAAGCAAAGTAATATATTTGGTCTCATTCTTTGCATTTGTTTGTTTGTTTGTTTCTTTGTTCATGGTGTGTGTGTGTGTGTGTGTGTGTGTGTGTGTGTGTGTGTATGTGTGTGTGTGTGTGTGTGTCTGCGTGTGTGTCTACATGTGTGTATGTGTGTGTGCATGCCACAGAGCATCTGTGGAGGCTAGAAGACAACCTATGAGAGTCAATTTCTCTTTCTTCCATGTGAATTCTGGGGTCATTTAATCCAAGTCCCGCGTCTTAAGGCTTGGCAACAAGCTTTACAAGCAGAGTCGTTTCACCAACCGTGGGCTGAGTTTTCATTAAAAAGAGTGAGTGACATACCCATTGCATTTTGTGTATTTGTTATACCGATTCACTTCATCTGCACAAACATTTATGTAAGCTCTTACATATGTAAGCTACTGTGATGGAAACAACAAAAGTCACAGAGCAGCAGGAATTTAGATTGCAATCCATAAGCCAAAGCTATGTGTCATATAAGGTCAAGTTTGGTCCAAGAAGCATTAAGTTATTAAATTCTTCTAATGAGTGAAATTTCCTGTCTTAGTTGAGGTTATGTGAAAGCCTCATAGGAAAGCAGTCATATGGTCACAGTTTTGTCAGACTTCGAAGAAAAAAAGATACTGTTTCAATAGTAAACTAAGATGGAGTAATAATGGCAGGGTTGGGGTAATGTAAGGCAGGGGTTCTCTGTGAAGAAGATGTTGTAGAAGACTTTTAAGTGAACGCAAGTACATAAGACAGTAAGGTAGATCCAGAAGTCGCTCAGTGATGCATTTTGGACATAACTTTTTTTATTTGAAGAA
>CABHPP010135424.1:0-34408 GCA_902168425.1 Peromyscus attwateri | reverse complement strand
GAAGCCTGCATCAGTGGTTAGAGTGTGTACTGCTTCTGCAGAGACCTGTGTTCAGTTCCCAGCACCGGTGTTGGGTGGCTTATGACTGCCTATAACTCCAGGTCAGGGACTCTGACCCTCTTCTGCCCTTCACCAGCCCTGACATACACATGCACATTCTCCCATACAGACACATAAAGAAAAAGAAAATTTTAAATCTTTAAAAAGCAAAGTTTAAACTATTTGCAGTTAATTAATACTCGATTTTATTTGCTGATTTATTCTGTTTTTAGACAGTATAGATGTGTAACCCAAGCAAACCTCAGACTTGAGTCCCTGTTGTATCAACCTCCCAAATCTGGATTTAAAGGATGCATGCCACTGGACACAGCTTGATTTCAATTCTCTGCTAAGAATTAGAAGCTGATACATTGTTTAAAACCAGTATAGGAAATGGCAGCTGGATTAGAGTTGAGTTTGTCTCATACTTAAAATATCAGTTTTTATATCTCATGCTGCTTTTTTTTAGTGTGTGTGTGTGTGTGTGTGTGTGTGTGTGTGTGTGTGTGTGGTCTGTATCATAAACTGTACAAAAATCCGAAATACTTTTAAATTAAATGGGTAATACGTGTACAAGCATGGTGAAAATCACATATTAGACATTTCTGTTGTCTTCCATCCCCATGTATTTGTCCATAAATGGTAGTACCTTTGAATAGTATTCTGAGCCTCCCTCTTTTCACTTAACAGTGTTATCCTGGAGACTTTTCACACTGATCCAGTAAAGCTTCCTTTTAAATGCTGGTTGAGTATTTAATTACTCTGATGAATCATCACTGTCATATGGAACATTGCTGGGAGATTGTTCCTGATCCAGGCCCTTTTTGGATCCGTCTACCTCCGCCTCTCCAGCAGATCCTACCAGCATGTGCCACCACAAGTGGCAAGGCCTTTTTCTTAATACTTTAATTGTAATGACTCATGGAAACCTCCCAGCAACCTTCTAAGATGATGCTTATTTTTATCCCCATTTACCAAATGAGGAAAATTATGCATGTGATGGTCAAATATTCAATAATGTCACTAAAGCTGATAAGTAGTAGAACTCGGGATTTGAAATCAGAAGTATCTTCCCAGATATTACTGTTTTAATGATAGTAAGCATACAAAGTTATTTAGTCTTTAAATTTTTTACAAAGTGTTCGTGTGTGTGTGTGTGTGTGTGTGTGTGTGTGTGTGTGTGTGTGTGACAGAGAAAGAGATAGAGACAGAGAAACAGAGACTGAGAGAGAGATGGAGGGTGATTTGTGGAAGTCAGGACAACTTTATGGAGTTTCCTTCCACATTTATGTAGAATCTGGGAATCACCCCCAGGTCACTAGATTTACAAGGCCTGAGTTGTCTCACTGGCCTAGTCTCCACATTAATGGACATCCCAATCTTTGCGTAAGAAAGTGGTATAATAAATATTAAGACATTTTGTGCACATACAGTAAATTCCTAGAAATGGAATAGCTGCATGATAGGTATCACCATGTTGCTCTCCAATTTAGGGATGTACAGAAGTTCAACTTTGTCTGCGGTGACTTGCTTGAATCTGCCATTTAGCTTGAGTATTTAGAAGACTGAATTGCTGAATGATTTTGACTTTCCTGAATTATGTGTGATCTACCATTGTGATAGCACACATTTAGTCATATAGAACCAGTATAATTTGAAAATAAGATATTTGGGTTTATACCTTTTAAATAACATTAAGTATTCTAGTTACAACTTAAAATGTTTCTTATT
Source organism: Peromyscus attwateri (assembly GCA_902168425.1). Taxonomy (NCBI): domain Eukaryota; kingdom Metazoa; phylum Chordata; class Mammalia; order Rodentia; family Cricetidae; genus Peromyscus; species Peromyscus attwateri. The sequence goes on along the minus strand of CABHPP010135424.1, from coordinate 32,638 downwards.
TGATTTATATTAGAGTTCACTATTTTAAATTGGAATATATATTACCCAAAGAGTAAAAAACTATAGTTCTTAATAAATAACTGTGAAAGGTGCTGATTTTATGTGTCAAAAGAATTATGTAAGGCATTTCAGTTACATTTAGTAAATAGCTGAGCATGATACCTTGTGTTTTGAGCAGCCCTTGAGTACCAGCTTTAGGTAATACAATAAACCAGTGAGGGACTTCATTCACATTAATTACAAACTCCATAAATTTTTTGAAATGTAACATGTTTTAAGAGTCTAAGAGGCAGTTAGGATGATTGACACAAACTCTGTCAATTTTTTGAAAGGCAGTACATTTTAAGAGTCTAAGAGGAAGGTAGGCTGATTGACACCAAAGTCTTTGATGTGATCCAAAGCAGAAACTCTCTCTTCTTTTTTTTTTTGGGGGGGGGGGGAGGTTATGTTTGTTGTGGGTTATTTGTTTGTTTGTTTTCCAAGACAGGGTTTCTCTGTATTCTGCCTGTTCTGGAACTGCCTCTGCCTCCTGAGTGCTGGGATTAAAGGCGTGCACCACCACCACCTCAGCCAGAGCAGAAATTTAAAGCTAGGAATCTGCTCAGGTCTCAGCCAGTACACCTAAGGGATTGAATGTACGTTTACAGAACAACCTACTATTGTTCATTGATGTGTGTTTGTGTTTGTTTTAAACATGATCTCATCCTTCCCAAGACATTGTACTGGGAATATGAAGGGTTGAAGAAACAGCCAGAAATAGAGATAATTAGGCTGTGGGTAGAGGTTACAGTCAAGACTGCCTTAAGTAAGAGCAGCACAAAACAACAAGAAGTAGCTCTCACTCTGTCTCCACCTTTTAGAACCACTGAACTAACTATACCAACATTATATCCAAAGTATTAGAACATAGCCTGGGTCTTAACACAAAACCTTCAGCCTCATTGAGAATAGGGTAGGATCTTTCTAAGTCCTCATCCAAGATATTATTATTTTGGTTTTTCGAAAAAGGGTTTCTCTGTGTCGTCCTGGCTGTCCTGTAACTCCCTCTGTAGACCAGGCTGGCCTTGAACTCACAGACATCCTCCTGCTTCTGCCTCCCAAGTTCTGGGATTAAAGGCGTACGCCTCCATCCCCAGCTTCGGTTGATTAGTATCTAGTGCAGGGATGGATTGAAGGATTCTGGCGGTGACTTGTTGTCTGTACATATCCTTTTAGTCTACTGCCACTTGTTGAAGAGACGTGGCTCTCTACTGAATTTATACTTTTGTCAAAAGTTCATTTTTCCATCTGTGTATACATAGCCTTTTTGAATTGGGTGTAAATTTTTAAATAATACTAGCCCAAATATTAGACTTTAGACTCTGCATTTATTATAAAATTATTTGTGTTCTGGTTAATAGTTTAAACCACTAAAATTACTAATAAAAATACATTTAAATTTTTAATAAGTTAATATACTTAATAAGAGGGACGTTCCTAATATTTACGATATTTAATAGTACTTTTATTTCAGAAGTTCATTCTCTGAAATTTGGCTTTAGCTTTGGCCTCAGGGAAGTGCTGATTTTAAAATCTTGGGCATTGGGCATTGGGCCAAGCTGTATTCAGTCCATTTCTAGGGACTATCAGTTTTCACTCAGTGAATAGGAGTTCCTGTTTCACTCATGCCCAGTCAAAACTGTAACTAAATAATACTCGATGTTTGTGTCCTGTGTGAGCAGCTCAGCTGCTTTCCGACAAGAGCAGGTCTGTGTTCCTGGCAGTTACAGTCCAGCAGTAAAGACAGATATTGATTGACCAGCTTAGTTTTGCTTTTTGGTTTCCCTTTACCTTTTTAAAATTACTGTGTGTGTGTGTGTGTGTGTGTGTGTGTGTGTTACACGTGCCCGTGGATGGCGGGTGCATGCATGTCCCAGCGAGCATATGGATGTTAGAGAACAACTCATGGGAGTCAGTTTTCTCCTTCCACCGTGTCAGTGCCAGGGATTGAACTCAGGTCATCAGGTTCGCAGGCAGAAGCCCTCACCCTCTGAACCATCTCCCTGCTCTGCTTTTTAGTTTCTCGAGATGGGATCTCACTGTATGGCCCAGGCTAGCATTAAACTTGAGCTCCTCCTGTCTCATTTTCCTAATTCAAGAATTCAAGAAGCATGCTACCACACCTTGATTTGTTTCACAGACTTATAATTACACTAATGGTTAATTAAGTGCTACATAATAGCAATTTTGAAGACTAAGCACTTGTCACATTAATTCCTTAGCAAACCACACCATTTAAAACCTCTATGAATGACCAAGTCTTTCTCGACCCACAGTCAACTTAATAAACTGTAGCTGTTACTAATTGAAATATAATTGGGCAAACCATTAGAAATGTGGATTTCTTGCCCATTGAATTGAAAAATGTCTGTGGACTTTTTGCCATAGTTGTGTATTTCAATTTAGGTTATAGAGGTTCTTTTATCCATATTAGACACTGTCCTGGTTAGTTTTAACTGTCAACTTGACACAACCTAAAATCAATGGGACTATGGTCCTCCCTAATGAGCGTTTATGTAGATCAGGTTGGCAGTAGGCATGGCTGGGAGATGGTCTTTATTGTTAATTAAAGTAGACAACTGTGGGCTGCACCATTCCCTAAGACAGGGGTTCTGAACTTGTCTTACAGACAAGAGAAAGCTAGGTAAGTACAGGCAAGCCAGCCACATGTGTGACATGCCCCCCTTGGCTGTGAATGTAGTTTGACTAGTTGCTTGAGTTTCTGCCTTGGTGTCTCCTCAATGACAATGGAATTGTAAGCCTAATAAGCCCTTTCCTCCCTAAAATGCCTTTGTCTCAGCAACAGAAATGAAACCTCTTTAAGGGCTTACCTGCATATTACTAAATTGCCTCTTTTTAATGATTATAGGTTGTTCTTTTGACCAGTAATCTAGGACCTCATTCCTTTACCTTCTAAGGTAGCTCTTCAAATGATTTGCTGCTTTAAATTTCCATTGTCCTAAAATATTACATAACACTTTTTAGTTGTGCATAATTTAATCCCATGTGGCTGTATTTGCAATATGCAGAAAGAAAAGGAATTTATGACCATTTCTGGAAATGCTTTAAAAATGGTCGTGGGCAAGGCTAACAACTAAGCCTTAACCCATCTAACTGGAAAAATTGAAATTTATGTCATCATTTTCAGGAATGCTTTTGTTTTGATACAAGGCTGAAGTAGGTGCTTGTGTGTATGTGTGTGTGTGTGTGTGTGTGTGTGTGTGTGTGTGTGTATGCACGCGTGCATGCACTATGTGTCATCACGTTCCCTGATTCCACTAGACCAGTTTGCCTCCTGTAATTTTGTTGCGCTTCTCTGCTCTTGGACTCCCAGCTTTTTCTATACATTTCCTTCGAATTTTTAGTAATTTTCATAAACTATTTCACTAATGACCTTAAGTTTACCTTCTGTTCATCCTTGTTTAATGATACTATGAAATGTGTATACAGTGTAAAATATTTATTCCTTGGAACTTTCTCTTTTATTGTCATTTTGACCAATTAAATGGATCAGTAAAGGCAACAAGGACCCAGCACTTTTTGTCCTGTGTTGTCATCTGTAGCTAGGTGGCCTGCCTGCTCAAATTAGCTCCCTTCAAAGTCCCGGACTGTTACTACATTTCAGATATTCTGTGCAGATGACCAACTGCCAAAGGAGAGTGTTGTTTCTCATAAGCTGTGTTTTTTAAAAGAGAAAAGAAATGACTCTCAGAAACTCCTAAAAGATTTTCCTTGCCTTTTATTAGTCAGACTATTCCCAAACAAGCTATTTCCAAGCCAGTCTTTGCTAAAAGAACTGAAATTACCATGATAGACTTCCTAAAATTTGAACAAAATTTGGGTTTAGGTTTTATTGGCAAGAAAAGAAGAGGGATCTAGGTATGTATAGTGAAATAAATCTGTCATATAGCATTTCTTTTTCTTTTTTCTTTCTTTTTTTTTTTTTTTTTTTGTGTGTGTGTGTGTGTGTGTGTGTGTGTGTGTGTGTGTGTGTGTGTAGCCCTGACTGTCCTGGAACTCGCTCTGTAGACCAGGCTGGCCTTGAACTCACAGAGATCCCCCTGCCTCTGCCTCCCAAGTGCTGGGATTAAAGGTATGTGTCACCATGGCCACTTGCCATATACTATTTCTGATAGACTGCTGAGCAGATAAAAATAGATGAATAAGAAAGTACTTCACAAAATGACTAGCTTGCAGTAGTATTTTACATTAGAAATGACCAAAGTAAAGTTTTTAACTGGAATTCTATCTATTCTATAACTTTGAGCAAGCATAAAAATATTAAACAGGTTAGGGTGCTTTTCTTTATGCAGGAAAATTGCAGCTGAAAATAAGGAGATGTAGGGTCAGACAACACTCAGGAGGCAGAGACAGTGGGATTATGAATTTGAAACTAAGATGGGCTGTAGACACAATGAGACCCTGTCTTTAAAGTAACCCAATAAAAAAGAAATGGAGCAGTGGAAACCTACCTACCTGTCCTGATTTGATTGTTACATACTGCATACATTTATTGACTTGTCACACTGTGTGCCTTTTGATACATATAATTAAAAGAATAATAAAAGAAACTAAGTATTTGGTTGAAATCTACTGGATTTTTTTTCTTTATAAACGAAATAACAAAAAAGTCCTGTGCTTTCCGAAGATAGTTTTTTAATGAGTTAGCGTGTTCCTTTTCAAATGATACATTAAATAACACTTCAGTGTCAGTGAAGTGAGTCAGATTTGTATGTGAATTGCCTTGGAACATTAGTATTATCTGTTAGGTCACTTTCCTGTCTCCAGCCCAGACTACAGTAGTAAAAAGAATTGGTTCTAGAAAGAGACATTCCAAGGTGCAGCTCACTAACCAGTGGCAGTCTGGAGTGTGTGTCATCAGACAAAGGAGGGAAAGCGGCCTCTGGTGTTCCTTGTCACTGCGGTGTTCTGCAGTGCTTGTGGGGGAGACTCATGACTCATTAGTCAGATGGCTGCCTCTGCCTTCCAGATTGTTCCTTTTCTATAGCACAGATTCTTGTTTTTTTTTCATTTTTCACAAAAATGGTGGGGACTATAATTTATGATTAAGGGTATCTTAGTTGTAAATTGTATTTGCTTTTTATCCTTAGAGTAGGAGCCCAGTAGCTAAAGATAAATTTTGATGTAATCATTGAGTTGGTTTTTTGTGACTGTAGCTGTGAATACCCCATTTTCTCCATGGCTCTAGTGTTGGAGCTCTGATAACCCAGGGACTCCAGCCTGCTTAGCAAGTGCTGTATCCTGTGACACACACAGACACACATATATAATATAATATATATACACACATATATAATATATATACACATATAATATGTATATATATATCCCCAGCACTGCTACTCCTCCACTTCTTTTTTGTAGACTTGAGAACAGCAGGGATAACTGTAGAAGGAAGGAGTTTCGTGCAGCATTAATCATAGTATATTTGCACCTTCTTCTGTAAAGACATGGGATAACATTAACTTAATATATTATGACTTTTAAGCTTCCTATTGAAAATGCTTTAGAAGGTTGTTTAACATTTTATAATTATTTTTATTTTTAATTGTTTATATATGTGTGTCTGTGTGTGGCTCTGTGCACGTGTATGCAGGTGCCCAAGATGTATATGTTGTTCAGAAGGCCAGAGGCTTTGGATCCCCTGGAACTGGAGTTACAGGGGTTATGAGTCACCTCACAAGGTTGCTGGGCCCAGAAATAGACACCACTACAAGAGCAGACTGCTCTCCTAACTGCTCAGCCGCTTCTCTAGGCTGTGTTTGACATAGACCATAAATATTTAAAGTGTAAAAAAAATTTTACTGCTGCGAAGTGGTGCAGCACACCTTTAATCCCAGCACCTGAGAGTCAGAGGAGGTGGATCTCTGTGAGTTCAAGGCCAGCCTGGCCTACACAGTGAGTTCCAGGACAGCCAGGGCTACACAAAGAAACCCTGTCTCAAAATACATGTATTTCTCAGATGAAAGCACAGCTGGGCATCTGCTGACAAGTTGTCTAGAGGTGAATTTGTAGAGTTGTCAGTTGGGCTTTTGCTTTGCTTACGATCCTGGTGGGTGGTTGATTTTGTTTATTTTTCAAGACAGGGTTTCTTTGTGTAGCCCTGGCTGTCCTGGAACTCACTGTGTAGACCAGGCTGGCCTTGAACTCACAGAGATCCACCTGCCTCTGGAGCGCTGGGATTAAAGGCGTGCACCACTGCCCACTGTCTTATTATCTTAATGTTATTCCTTCTAATGCCTAGTATATGCCTGGAATGTTTTTTTTTAAAAAAAAAAAAAAAAAGTTTAAAAGTATAAGTCACATGGTGGCTATACTTATCCAGCTGACTGATAAACCCACAAGACAGCTGACTAATGAACAAATCCATTTATTTCTTTCCATTAATCATTGTTCATATAGTTGAAGGACTCAGACTATAAAAGCTACTGTCTGGCCTCATGAAGTCTGCACCCCTGAGAATTGAGCTGTCTACAGGAAAGCACTACTGTGCAGTCTGATGTCTTTCTAGTATCAGCTTCTCCTGTAAGCCTTGCTTCACACGGCTTTGCTTTGCGTTCTTCTAAAATCAGCCTCTGCTTCTAGAACATGCACATCTCCTAATTTTAATTGGCTGGCTGGCCCATGTCTCACCATGCCAGAAGATGATTAAAGGCTGATAAAAGGAAGAGTGGATATTACGGCATATTTTCTTCCTGTAATACAGCAGCTGACACATCATTGGTGCTTAAAATTCCATTTTGTTTAGTAAATAAAATTATGATAAATTACACAGTATAATTTAAAAAAAAAGACTAGTCAGGTAATTATGTTTTGCTTAAATAATAAAAAGGTAAGAATACATTTAAGAGTCTGGAAAGATGGTTCTAAGGATAAAAGCACTTGTTGCTATTGCAGAAGGCCTAGGTTCGGTTTCCAGCACTTACACAGTGGCTCACAACCATCTGTAACCCTAGTTCCAGGGGCTCTGATGCCCCCTTCTGATCTCTTTGGGCATCAGGCATGCATATGTTGCACATATGTACATGCAGGCCAAACATTCATCCACCTACCCACCCCCACCTTCACGGGCACCTGTACACACACACACACCATAAAACAATAAATCTTATTTATTTAAAAAGCAGAAGCAGCTACTGCTGCTCCATTAAACATACCTTTTAGAAATTAGACAATCTTGACTTGGATTAATAAAATTAAATTACTCTTCATATCCCTCTTCTCTCAGGCAGACCAGTGAGGTGTCTTACCAGAGCCCTGTTGGACTCTACAGATGAAACAGGATAATCAAAAGAATTTTAATTTAATTTAAAAATGTAAGCTCAATCTTTTTGACTCAAAGCCTTGGTCTCTGCCCCACAAAACAAAGAAGCGTCCAGATTACCTGAAGTAATATTCTTTTGTTCTTACACAATATTGAAAGTGTTTTTTATTTTTATTGCTCCATTTTGAAAGCAGTCAATACAAATATGATAAAATACTATAAAAAAAAAAAACCTGCCTTCGAGCAAGGACAGCAGACACGGAGGAGGATGCACAGGAAATCAGACATACCATTGTGAAAGAAGGCATTTCTGGAAGTAAATGGCTTTTTCAAAATTGAGATGCTATTCAGGTAGCATTGCTGAGGGAATGTTTGTGAGCATTTCTCATTTCACAAGGAACATTTGACCATATCTGTAATTAAATCACAGTTCGTGGATAAATGGTAGCGTAATTTTTGTTTTTTCAGTTAAAGATGAGAGTTTGATTTGTCTAAGTTTCCCTGCAGCATATCATTAGAGGAACCTAAATGTGATCCTAAGTCAGCTGACTCAAGGTCTCATGTGGTCTCCACTTTACTGAGCAGATGACCATGCATCACAAACAGTATACAGGGAATACCCACACTGGGGAAGAACTTAGTCTGGATGATGACCTCACTTCCATGTCTACTTCTCTGAAGATGTGCGCATATGTGTGTGTATCTGAGTGTGTGTGTGTGTGCGCGCGCGCGCCCATGTGCTTCCCGTACATGCAGGCCCCCACAGGTCAGAAAAGACATTGTATCGGCCTGGAACTGGACTTTTAGACAGTTGTGAGCTACCATGTGGGTGCTGGGAACTGAAATGAGCTCCTCTGCAAGAGCAGAAAATTGTCTTAACCACTGAGCCATCTCTCCAGTCCCTGAAGAATTTTTTATGTATATATTTGTATGTGTGAGGGTACCTCTAGGCCAAAAGAGGATATCAGTTCCCTTTGAGCTGGAGTCTCAGGCAGTTGTGACTATTATCTGATCCTTTTTAGAGCAGCAAAGACTCTTAGTGGAGCCATCTTTCTGTCCTCTTGAAGATTCTGACAACCTATTTCCTAACTGTATGTGTTGTCATTAAGCTTTTTTGTTTTCATTGTCTCCCATTATCTGATACTTTCTAGAAAATCTTGTCTCAGGGCTGGAAAGATGGCTCAATTCGTAAGTGCTTGTGGTACATGGATGAGGACTTGAGTTCAGTTCTCAGCACCCACCCGCTAAAAGTCAGGTGTGTAGCATGTGCTTATGGAGGCTGAGACAGGTGGATACCTAGGCCTCACTAGCCAGCTAGCCTGAGCAAACCTGCAAGCCCCAGGGCCTAGCAAAAGACCCTTTCTCAAAGAAACAAAGCAGACACGCCTGAAGAATAACACCCAAAATTTACCTGAAGTCTACACCCAGCTTTTTGATATCTTGGCTAAAGGATTACAAATTGTATATGGTATAAATGTGATCATCTAGCATCTCCAAAAATACTGAAAATCACTCCTCAGTGTTGCCATACTCAACAAAGCTTAGGAGTTGGTTTTCCTGTCTATGTTCTTTTTGTCTGGACTCCGCTCTCTCAAAACTTGCTTTCCGACTACCTTTTTTGGTATATGCTTTATCCATATTGATCTATACTTGACCCACATTCTCCATGGTAGAGTCCGTTTCTCTTCTCTTCCCAATACAGTGTTTATACCTTGAAGACTTAAATCATTTTTCTGGATAGTACAGTTGGGTAAACCAGCAAAAGCTCCTTGAAAATAGTCACATGTTTTAGTTGCAGCATTTACTCTCTAGCTTTAACATAGAGCCTTTCTCTTGGGAGGAACACAGTAAACATTCAATCATGGAAGTCTGTTGACATTCAAGCCTTAACTAGCGTTCTCAGTCTCTGGTCCTCCTTGTGGTCTCTCCCCCGATTGAATGTGTTAGAGCAACAGAGATTGAATGTGTTAGAGCAACAGAGCACCATTCTTCCTTCAGTCCTCACTCCTTTCCTTTTGTTCACAGGATGAAGTGTATTTGTTTTCTTGACATTCAGGTAGAGACCCATAAATTAGTATCATATATCTCTGCATACTATTGTTACCCTAACGTAAGCTTTTGTACCAGCCAGGCTGCTCTGTTTGCCGTTCCTGAATATTTTATTTCCATTCTTCTACTGTTGCCCCATCTGGAATGCCCTTGCCACTCACCCTTTCCTAGTTTGAACACATACTACCTGACCTTCAAGATGGCTTCACTAAACATTGTAGTCTTTGAGCGTTTACTAAATGTATATGACTTGGCACTTTAATCGCTGAATGACTTAAGACTAATTTTGTGGTTGATTGGAGGGTATCATTTAGCTTTTCACACATCCAAGTATTTGTTCCATCGCCCTAACATAATCATTAATAACTATTAAGTTAAATCAGCAGCCTCAAAATAAACTTTCAGCTCCAGAATCCATCACCGATTTTCATTTTTGCTGCTGTTTCATGTGTCCTTTGTTGTTTTTAGGCAGGATCTCTCTATGTGTAGCAGAGGCTGGTCCAGAGCCTTCTTTGTAGACCAGGATAGCTTCAAACTTCATGACAACCCTCCTGACTCTGCTTCTCCAGTGCTAGGAATAATAGTGTGAGCCACCCAGCCAGGCTTCTAGTCCCTGTTTAGATACAGGCAGTTGTCCCTTGAAGTCTCCAGATTGTCCATCTCTAAAGGTAGACATTGAACTACATTTTCTTATTTGTTTTTTTTAAGATTTATTTATTTTTGTTTTATGTGTATGAATGTTTGCTTGCATGTATGTGCATCATGTGCATGCCTGGTGCCTGTGGAGGCCAGAGGAGGATGTCAAACCTCCCTCCCCCCAGAACTGGGGTTACTGACAGTTGTGAGGCACTGTGTGGGTGCTGGGAGCTGAACCTGGGTCCTCAGCAAAGGCAAGTACTCTTAATCACTAAGCTGTTTTCCCAGCCCCGAAACTAAATTTCCTTAATTGGTTCTGTGTTCTAAAAGAAAAAAAAAAAGGAAAAATGTCCCTAGGCTTTTTTTTGGGGGGGGGGGGGCGGTCAAGACAGGGTTTCTTCGTGTAGTTTTGGTGCCTGTCCTGGATCTTGCTGGACCAGGCTGGCCTCTAACTCACAGAGATCTGCCTGCCTCTGCCTCCCAAATGCTAGGATTAAAGGCATGCGCCACCACCGCCTGGCTCCCCCCCAGGCATTTTTAAAGATAGGGTTTTTTTTTTTTTATGTAAAATACTTAGTTTGTTTCATAACACTATGAAAAGTGTTATGGTTGAAAAAATAAATAAAACAAGGGTGGGACTGGAAAGGTGGCTGAGTGATTACAACCATGTGTTCCTCTTGCAGAAGACCTGGGTTCGGGTCCTAGCACCTACACAGTGACTTGCAACAGCCTATAACTCCAGTTCCAGGAGACCCAACACCCTCTTCTGGTCTCTGCAGGCTCCATCCAGGTATGCATGTAGTACACATATATATATTAAGGCAAAACACTCATAATATTTTAAAAAATGAATAAAGCATTGAAAAAATAAAGGAGAGGTCAGATTCAATGTCACAATTGAAATTGGTGCTTAGAGCAGCCTCATGAAAAAGATGACATTTGCATAGAGTCCTAAAGGAGGTACTGGGCCAGGTCACCTAGCAGAAAAGCTCTTGAGACAAAGTCAACAGCCTTCACAGAGTTCTGAGACTTTATGGAATGATTCAGAATAATTGGAGAAGTCAGGGAGATAATGGGTGGGGATATAGGCATTAAAAAGGTTAAATAAATCATTGGAAATTTTTAATATTTTCTATAGAGTATGAAATGTAAAAATTGCAATTTGGTTATAATATAAAACGGTGTGTTATCCAAGAATGAGGTACTTTTAACTAAAATTTAAGAAGTTTATGTTACATTTTATTCTGAACCAGTATTATACCATGAGAATATACCATCTGTGCTAATTCTTTTGTTTTAGAGTTTGTAATTATGATTTACTTTCTTTTTTTGCCTTAGGTAAATTAACACAATGGATTTCTCCAAACTACCCAAAATACGTGACGAAGATAAAGAAAGCACCTTTGGCTATGTACATGGAGTGTCAGGACCTGGTAAGTCACACGTCATCATGTAAGAGCAAGGATGCCTCACGTGATCAGCATCTTTCCAAGGTGCCTTGGGGAGAAACACAAGTTCCTGCTGATCCGCAAAAACTGTTTGTTACTTCAAGATCTTGTAGTGACCATCAGAGTGAAGTAATGTAGGCATCATAATGGTTATCGGGCACTAATCATGTACATCTGATAGTCTGTCATTGAGACACAACTTCGTGACACCATGCTTGTTAGGAAAATGTAGCTTAGTTTTTATGTTGAATTTGAAATTTAAAAAGCTTTGAGGTTTATAGCTTTTAATATGCAGTGCCTTATGTATAATAAATACTCAGTTGATCTCTGTAATGACCTTCAGAGCATTTCTTAGTAGTGTTAGCTTGTCCTCTTTGTGTTTATACATCTATCTGAGTGGTTGCTGCAGGTATCTCACAACTGGCTACTTGAGAGAAAGTAGTCTGATGGCCTGATACTGAGAATAGACAGTAGTTTTAAATTTTATATACAGGGGCTGGAGAGATGGCTCAGCAGTTAAGAGCACTGGCTGCTCTTCCAGAGGAGCAGGTTTGATTCCCAGCACCCACATGGCAGCTCACAACTGTCTGTAACTCCAGGGGATCTGACATCACTCCTAAAACAAAGTTAAATTATTAAAAAATTTTGTATCCATTTTGTGAAACCTTGTATTTTAAAATAATCATCTCATTTTAGTATTCATTTTTTTTTGTTGAATATCCCACTAAAAATGTGAATTACAGTTCCCTAGGTACTCATTGTTATTTTTTGGCAACATAAGAATTCATCTTTTCTTTAAGCTTCATGCTATAGTTCTTGTCTTCTCCTAATGCTAGTGAATGTGATGACGTCTTGGTGTTCCGCAAATGAAGACTTAATTAACGTGCCCCACTTTTTTCTCTCCAAGAATTAAATGAGTTTAGGCTCATTGGCAAGAAGTAAAGAGTACACGGTTCATTGTTTTTTATCCCTTTTTAATTCCTAGGTACTTCTAAATAGAGCAGTGGTTCTCTGCCTTCCTCACGCTGTGACCCTTGAACACAGTTCCTCATATGGTGGTGACCCCCCCCCCCCCACCACACAGTTATCCCGTTGCCCCTTCATAGCTGCGATCTTGCCACTGTTAGGAACTGTGCTGTAAATATCTGACATGCTGGGTATCTGGTAGGTGACCCCAAAGGAGTCGCAACCCATAGATTGAGAACCACTGTAGTAGAAAAATGATATCCTTTGGGGTTTATGAAATAGGATTTTTTAAATTTATTATCTGATATTTAAGACATTTCTTCTATTTTAGATATAGAAGTAAATAGGAAATGAATAAATCTTCAGTTTTCTAGAGCAGGTTAATTAAACATTTATCCTTTTCCACTGCACTAATCCCTATTACATAGTTGTAATCAGTTGTATCACAGGTAAGTATTAAGAATGGGTTCATTCTTATGCATTCCTACAAATGTGGCACCCTTCTCTTCCTTCCAGAAAAATAATTTTTGCTTGCTAGACAGCATGGTCCAAAATAGCAAGTTCTAATTCTGGTTCCTGCTTGTAAAAAAAAAAAAAAAAAAAAAAAATTAAAAATAGAGGTCCTTTCTTAACTGAAATTTTATGCATTGGCGAAGGCTTGTTATAAACATCCTGTTGTTTAATAAACGGAATTATTTATGCATATGTGAGGCAGTGGTGTTATTTTGAGACAGAGTTCAAGAAACCTAGGCTGGCCTTGAACTTGCTATATATAGCAAGGCTGACCTTGAAACCCTGATCTTCCTATCTCTGCTTCCCAAGTGCTAAGGTTGCAGGTGTGTACCATCTGACTATGTATAAGATTTACCAGTTTATTAAAGGTTCTAAAGATCCACATCTAAGGAAACTTTAGAATCACTGCTTTAAAGTAATGAAAAGCAAAAGTCTTGCTGTATTGTTATCTTTCAAGGGATAACAGCACAATAAACTAATTACTGTATGACATTCTAAAGCTCTTAATTCCAGTGTAAGGTGTTTGCTTGTTTGTCTGTTTGATTTTTATGGTTCCAAAACCCTTTGTTGCATGTATTAAAGTAACTTGGATTGTTCAAAATGTATTCCAATACTACAAGGTAAGAATGTTCATATGGGACTTCAAGTGCTTAAAATAGTTTGCTTTTGTGTTGCATTAATCAATAACCTTAACCTGAAAGTTTGTTTCCTTCTTTGTATCATTTATTAAAAAATATGTCTTTATGTGGAACTGTAAAGGTTACTCCACAGTGGGAGTTTTTCTTCCTTAGGAATAAATGAGAAGGCATGCTACTGGGTTTATTGGATGTTGAAATTAACTGTAATCATTCACAGAACTTTGGGTCAACAGTCTCTTGTTCTTTACAGTGGTTACAGCCTGTGACATGGCAGGTGCAGCCATGTATGAGCTGGTGAGAGTGGGTCACAGCGAGCTAGTTGGAGAGATCATTCGATTGGAAGGTGACATGGCTACCATTCAGGTGTATGAGGAAACTTGTATCCTTTTCCTGGTCGGTTTCCTGCTGCTTCCTGTGTGTCGGGGTTTGAGGATTTAAGGCAAAAGTGGAAGCTGTAATAACCAATGACAATGTATGAGACATGGACATATCATAGAGGAATACATTCAAGAAAGAGCTACTGGGGATTAGTGCTCCTAATCAAGACATTGGAATTACATGCTGAGCTTCCATTGCTCTTAACATGTGGTGCCACAGACTTCAGGGAATACAGTAGGAAATTTGTTTAGAAGATTTTATATTGCAGAAGAAAGCATCAATTGAACAATATTATGTGGTTAAAATTACCCAGTCATGAATTTATTTAAAATAATAAATATAGATCATTCACCATTGTCAATCTTTAGTGAATAATATATTACAGCTTTAGCACTAGGAAATCCTTACTGTTGGGTTGCTACAGTATTGAATTTATACATAATACCTATTCCTAATTTTCTATGAAAATAGAGGGGGCGCTGATGAGATAGCTGAGCATGTTGGTGCCACGCCCAACAAGATGAGACTGATCCCTGGGACTCGTGCAAAGTGGAAAGAGAAAAATGACGGTACAAAGTTACCTCTTCTTCCCATGCTGCACTCTTGCACACACACAATAAATGAATGCTAAAAACCTTTTTCCAATAAAAATGTAAAGAAATATATTTGTAAGCCTCACAGAGATTGCTCCTTTGAAAACTCGTATGTCTTTTAACTTAATTCTCAAGGTCAACATTAATTCTTCGGGGTTTTAAGCAGATTTGGTTTTCAGGCTGTTCTAACAAGCATACTTGGAGGTGGCTGGCTTCCCTGTAAGAGTTATAAGTGCTAATGTAAAACAAAATCATCTAAAAAGGAAATTTGAAGTCTGTGTGTTCATGTGTGTGTGTAGGTACACGTGCATGTGAGGACACATGTGGGTGAACCTCAAGTGCTCTCATTTTGCACAGAACTTGCCAAATAGGCTAGACTTGCTGGCTCTCCAGCCCCAAGAATCTGATTCAGTCTTTCCAGGGCTGAGATTGGAAGAATGTACTTTTTAACATGCTTTCTGAAGACTGGATTCAGATCCTCATGCTTGCAAGGCAAGCACTTTAATAACTGAGCTATCACCCCGGTGCCAAATTAGAAGCCTCTGTAGGCATGCAATCATGGTGAAAACAGTTTTGGGGGGTGTATGTGTGTTTATTGATAGACCTTTATCTCTTATCTAGTCACTTGAAGAATAGGTGGAAATTAAACACAGAACCTCATACATGGCAAGCACACATTCTAATATTGAGTTGTACCTCACCCCATAGTTATTCTCTCTTTCACATGGTTTGTAGATGTAAAGTTAATGAGAATGTATGAAGGGATGATACTCCCTACGTTTCTTGACCTCTGGCCGATTTCAAGACATATATAACTACTTTGATAGTTACTTGTAATTACTGTTTATCTTTTTGTACTACAAAGTTTCTCTTCATTTTGCCTTAGCATATAAAGTAATAGAATTCATTAAGGCATTTTTATACATATATTGTAGGTGGGCATTTCTTTCCCACCTGCCAGATCCCAAATAACCAACACAGAGACTTAGTATTAATTACAAATGCTTGGCCAATAGCTCAGGCTTGTTACTAGCTAACATTTACATTTAAATTAACCCATATTTCTTATCTATGCCTTGCCACATGGTTTGGTGCCTTTTCTCAGTACAGCATGCCCATCTTGCTTCTTTCTGTGTCTGCTGGTGACACCAGGCTCCTCCCTTCTCCTTCCCGGCATTCTCAGTTTAGTTCTCCTGCCTAACCTTATTCTGTTCAGCTATGGGCCAGTCAGCTTCTTTATTAAACCAAGCACAGCGACATATATTCACACAGTGTTTAGGAATATTCTAAAATATATATCATTATACTTTGTTCTAATTTAAATCACATATCTTAACAAGTACAAATAAATATTGGCCCTTTCTTCCCATAAGGTAGCATATTGTATATACTGTTTTTTACCTGTTTACTGTTTTAAGATATTTGGATTGCAGAAGATGAAGATAAATATGGTAAAATATTAATAATGTAATCTAGAGAAAGGAATGGTTTTTTTTTTTGAGAAATTCTTTGAACTTCATTGTAGGTTTAATAAAATTCATATCAGATACTGATAATGAAAATGCATGTGTTGGAGACCTTTCTACCATAATTCATAGATGTTCTTACTCCTTTTTTATAGCTACATATAATTCCAGCATATAGGATTATCATGATTTTGTAATCAACAGTGTACATTTTGATGATTTATAGCCTTTCTTTTAAATAGTGCTATGGTATAACCATTTTTCATTTTGAAAGATAATCCTAAATTAATCTTAATGAAAGTTTTTATTGATTGTACTGTCAACAAATACTATAAAACAAGGCAGATTCACTATCTATGCTCAATTTTAGGCTTTTCTCTTTCTAAAGCATTTCCTTAGTTCTCAAATTTTTTAATTTTTTGTCTAAGTACCACTGTTCTCAGTAGAAGACTGCTGTTCTTCAGTAGTATGTTCAAAACGATGAATTAATGAAAGGCTTTGGCTTCTGATCTTAAACCTGTGACTCCTAAACTGCAGAGGCACTTGGGCAGCTGCAGCAGACTCAGGGGGTGCCCAGGACATTCTGAGGTTCACACAGGACTATTAGACACTTCATCAGACATGACTGGCCACTACAGTATTACATTGTTGGTTGCATTACATTCTTGTCACTGGCATCATGAATGTTTGCAAAGCTGAGCTTTTGGTGGCTACTGGGCTAAAAATCCAAGGAGGTAGGCATAAATATGCAGTAGGTTTCCAGTCTTACTGAAAGTTATACAGTATCCAAAAAAATACTTACACCCTTCTCTTCATTAGAATTGTGGTTATTTAGGACTGAAATTGATTCATTTTATTCCCAGTTTACACATTATTCTTTCATTGTTAGGATATATGTGGAGGGCCATCCCACCTCCACTTTTCCCCAGGGTACTCTTGAGTAGGAACAGCAGGAAATATTAGATAGAAATATAGCTAGAGAGAGACAGACAGAAACATAGAATAGCTTCGGGAGGGCCTGGATCCTTATCCATCGGGCCCTGACTGTATCTACCAAAGGGCTTTTAAAGGAATGCCAAGGGGAGGAGCAAAAGACCTCCACCCAGGCACAGCCAAGTGCAGACCCTTCCAACCACCTGGCAACCTTGCCCGTGGTCAAATCATCCCCTTATGCAACTCTGCTGTGTCAGGCAAACTCAGATCTCACAAGGAAACTTCTGTGTGCTCCCACAGATAGATACATTTATTAAACTCTTTGGATATGGTTATTTAATAACTAGAAGTGTTGGGTATATTTTTGGTCTTAAACACTGTAAAATATTACTGAAATACCAAGGATATGGGAAACCTTGGGAACTTACATTTTTATTTCCTTAAATGTCATGCCCCTTTTAAACTGATACTTCTTATTAATAGTATCTTCAAACTTGTTTTAAGTTTTCCTCAACTGCTGCTTCTAGCTGGTGTCTCTGTTGGAGACCCTGTACTCCGCACTGGTAAGCCTCTCTCAGTAGAGCTTGGTCCTGGCATTATGGGAGCCATTTTTGATGGTATTCAGAGACCCCTGTCGGATATCAGCAATCAGACCCAGAGTATCTACATTCCCAGAGGAGTAAATGTGTCTGCTCTTAGCAGAGATATCAAATGGGAGTTTACACCAAGCAAAAACCTACGGGTATGTCTGTAACCAGGAATTCCTAACGTTGGTGAAAGACTAAAATGTGTATTTAGTGAACTATTTTGTACTTAGTCCAAATACACATAAACCATTTTAATGTACTTATTTTACTATAGAATTAATGCTTTATTTATAAGTTAGGCAAATGATTTAAGTTACAAAAGTAAGGGTAAATCTACTTGGTTTATTTGAGCATTAAAGAGTGAATGTATTTGTTCTTAGGTTGGTAGTCATATCACTGGTGGGGATATTTACGGGATTGTCAATGAGAACTCCCTCATCAAACACAAAATCATGTTACCCCCACGCAACAGAGGAAGTGTGACTTACATCGCACCACCTGGGAATTATGACGCCTCCGTAAGTACCGCTTGGGTTTTGTCCTCCACAGCAGCCTGGTCATATATGACAGTTACCAGGTCCGTGCCCTAAAACCGTTAAAGCATTTCTAATTATGTCAATTTTTTGTTCATTACTTACTAATTTTACTTATTTTTGTGATGATAGGGAAGAAATCTAGAACCTCGCATATACTAAGTAATCACTCTACCCTGAGCTGTATAATTTTTTAAGGGTGGTTTTGTTTTGACCTGGATTTGAGAATACAAGAAACAGAATATACCTTATAAAAAAGAAGTATGACATTTTCCTATCTTCTTAACTGATGGATTTGCCTAAATCTCATATTCATTAGGATTAGCATATTAGACTTTGATTTTAACTGTCAAAATCGGTATTCCCATCATTAGTTATATAATAGATTATGAGAATTATTACTTCAAGTGTGACGTTTTTATTTCTGCTTAGCGGCTGCACCTGAATCTCCTGATATTTTCACTGTCGGCTGCACCCCGCAGCTCGCACGCACTCTTACCCCACTGCAGCGTGGCAGGATTTCCATTCCCACCAGCACTGGAGCAGCTGGTGTTTTTGTCTGAGTTGTTCTATTTGCCAGTAAAGACTTGGGAGTCAGATGTTGGGGTGAAAGCCTGCTAGATCAGAGAAGCTGAGAAGCAGCCAGCTGACTTTCCTTTCCAGCAGAGACCCAACAAGAGAGCAAGCCTCCTCACACCATCCCAAACCAAAAAGACCATAAGTCCCTCCCTCCTCCTTTCTGTCTGTGTCTGTCTGTTCATCTTGCTGGGTCCTCCATACTCTCTATGGCTTATTCTTGTCTACTAGTCGCTGGCTCTGCCCCCGATCCAAGGTAAATTTTATTAACACAGTCTCGGAGTTTCACAGCACAATCAAATACCCTGCAACGGTACACCATTTGTAACTTAATTTATTAATTTTATTTATGTCACATAATGTCAGACACAGCAGGCTCATAGCAGTCTTTGAATCCAAAAATAATTTTGAGAAGACCATGATAACATGTCATGTTCCCCCTAGGAAAATACAATAAGCAGTTTTTCAAAAAGTATTTGACAAAAGTAAGTGTGTGCTTTCCAGCACATAGAGAACACACATTGGTTTGGGATTCTGGGACAGCCATCTAGAGTTGTTCATTGGCTTAAAGATTCGCTCATTCCAAATGGAGGAATTGCTCTAGATAGACCATTCATGTGTTAACCAAACTACAGGCTTCTCCTGAAATCTAGAGTTATTGGAAAATAATTGAAACAGTCTCGGTGTTCATAGATGCGATCATAATATCACTTCCTTTTTTAAATATATTGATAAAAATTAATACTTAATTTTGGGAGGCTTTTTCATTTTTTGAGACAGGGTTTCTCTGTGTAGCTCTGGCTATTCTGGAACTCGCTCTGTAGACCAGGCTGGCCTTGAACTCAGAGATCCCCTGGCTCTGCCTCCCTGAGTACTAGGATTTAAGGTGTGTAACACCATTGCCTGGCTTCATTTGGGGGCTTTTAACATTGTATTTTTCATTAAAGCAATATAAGATTATTATAATAAAATAGGTTGAAAAGTAGGTGTGAAACTTCCACTTTTCCCTCATCCAGGGAGCACTCGTCCTTTAAGACTTTTCTACACATGCATGTGCAGTTTATGTAGCTGCTTACTGTGTCATGGGCTCCTTTCCAGAAACCTCACTCACCTTTTTATTACTCAGTGAGCTGTTAATGCTCGTAGTATGAAAAAGCATGTCCGTGTGTAAGACACATAATAGAAAGTGTACATCTCCCTTCTTACTTGTTCAGTGGCCCTGTTCTATACACAAGAGGAACCTGGGGCTGCTTACATTCTGGGAGAACCATTCACAGATTTAGCCACCCTTAAGATTCTCCTGTTTTCATTTGTTTGTTTGTTTTTTACAGGATGTTGTCCTGGAGCTTGAATTTGAAGGTGTGAAGGAGAAGTTCAGCATGGTCCAAGTATGGCCTGTGCGCCAGGTTCGGCCTGTCACTGAAAAGCTACCAGCAAACCATCCTTTGCTTACTGGCCAGAGAGTTCTTGATGCCCTTTTTCCGTAAGTTCAATGTGTTCCACCGTTTGCCCCCAAGTTACTATATGTAGCTGTCTTTTCATGATCTTTGCAGATTTCTAAAATCAAATGGACTCTGTATGCTGCCAACAGTAGTAATTTATAGTGTGCTCTTTTCCATTTCCTTTGCATAGAAACCTTTTATTTTCTTCTGCCAGACGCGGGGCTTCACTGTATTCTGCTGCACTTTCTACAATGACATCATCATTTAATTTCCAGACAAGAATGTTCTCTCCCTCAACCTCACATCACTAAACTTATTTTTTAAACCAGCAGTGCTCACAGTGGCTGAAGTCCCCAGCCCTTCCGGCACTCCTCCTGAGTCTCTTACTCTTCAAAGTTGCTCTTCCTATTACTTTCCCAGAACGGTCTCTGTCCTTTGACACCTTCTTTCTGGTCATTGCCTCCTGTCTCTTTCATTACTCAGATTAGACTCCACAGATGGTTCTTGGGAACAGTTCCTAGTGGTGTAGTCAAACTTTGTATTCTGTCAGACTCACCTGGCAGAATCCCAGCTATGAGTCAGTCCAGCTGTTTCCTTTCGCTTTGCACAGAGCCCTGAGAAAGACCAAATGATCCATAGAAATGGATTTCTACACGCACTGCTGTGGGCAGTCCTTCTGCTGTCCCTGCTTGTGATTCTTTGCTCTCTTCAGCAGCTGTTCATGCTGCTCGACATACTTCAAATACTCAACTCCACCCTTCCTTCTTCCCCTTCTCCTTCCCTGAGAAATTGGAGACTGTGAAGTTTAACGCTCCCTCCATTTCCCAGCACTAGTGCCCCTAATGTACTTTCCATCTGTCTCTTCTTCCTTTCCCTTCGGAGTTTATCTCTTGGCTCCTCAAGGACCTCTCCTCTCCTACATAGTGAAGAAGAAAGGAAGGGAAGAGGTGAAAAAGGCATGCTTTCCCACGTTTATCCTGCTCTGCCTGTCAACCACTTTCCCTCATCTACACGGCCACATTTGAAAGAGCACGTGACTCCACCCCTCCTCTCACCACGTGCCCTTGGCATTGCTGGCCCTGCCCTTGGCATTGCTCGCCCTGCCCTTGGCATTGCTGGCCCTGCCCTTGGCATTGCTGGCCCCTTGAACTGCTCTCCCTTGCGTCCGCTTTGTTCCCATACTTGATCAACTTCAAGAGGTAAATTTCAAGCCAAAGCCGGGCGGTGGTGGCGCACGCCTTTAATCCCAGCACTCAGGAGGCAGAGGCAGGCGGATCTCTGTGAGTTCAAGGCCAGCCTGGTCTACGGAGCGAGATCCAGGACAGGACAGGCACCAAAACTACTTAGAGAAACCCTGTCTCGAAACCAAAAAAAGAAAGAAAGAGAGAAATGTCAGTAGGTTTAACTCCTCATGACTTTGAGGATTGCGTAACCGCTGCTCTCTTCTGCTCACAACTCCTGTAAGCTTCAGTGGCTCGTAGGCTCTTGTAGGACGACCTTATTATTTCTTCTGACTGCATTAACTTTATGGTAATGTGAGTGTCCTGGGCCTTTTTCTATCCCCTCAGGAAATATGCTTCAGCTGTTGTTTATAGTTTTGATTTGTATGCTGTGTTTCATGAACGGACTTGTATAAGCATGAATGTCACTGGTGCTACTTTGTTTATCTCAGGGTTTTCATACAGCTCTTCCTCAGGTGCCGTATGGAATACGTTTCCACTTTCCATGTACTGTAATGACAGAGATGGATAATAATAATAAAATATTTGCTAATTTGTTTTTTGTTGTTTTGAGATGGTGTCTCACTCTGTACCTCAGACTTTTCTGGAATGATATGTAATTCAAGCTAGCCTCCAATCATGGATGATCCTACTGACAGCCTCCCAAATGCTGGGGCTACAGGCCTGAACTGCCACACCCAACTTGTTGTTGTTGTTTGTTTTGATTTGTATTTTTGTTGTTGTTGTCCTTTAGGTGTGTCCAGGGAGGAACTACTGCTATCCCAGGTGCTTTTGGCTGTGGGAAGACAGTGATTTCACAGTCTCTGTCCAAGTATTCCAACAGTGACGTGATCATCTACGTAGGATGTGGTGAGAGAGGAAATGAGATGTCCGAAGTTCTCCGGGACTTCCCCGAGGTCTGTCTGTAGAAAACTTGACATAACCTTCTAGAGAAAATACAGCAAATCAGGCATATCAGCTGTCCTTGGCAATTAATAGTTTGATGCTGGGTAAAGAATGGTGCTTTCAGTTTTCAAGATGCTTTTGGAGAATTTTAAATGAGTATTTGTGATTAATTTATATATTTAAAGAAAAAGGAAATGAATTCTTCAAAGTCAGACACCTAAAAGTTTCTCATCTTTGTTCTTACTTGAGAGAAAGATAAGAGGGATAAAACAATTAAGCATTTATATTTAGCCGGGTGTGGTGGCACATGCCTGAAATTCCTGTACTTTGGGAGGCAGAGCCTGGAGGAATCAGTAAGTAGTTCAGGGCTAGCCTGAACTATATGAGACAATGTCTAAAGAAAGAAACCTAACGTTTAAATGTCTCAGCTTTACATGGGCTTTGTGATCCAGGTTACTGTAGTAACATTTCCTTGTTCACAGAATAGTGGATTTCCTTTGTTTACTTGAAATGTCCAAGTGAAATTGTCTGTTTGTCAGACAGCACTGTGGAACAAGGAAGAGGGCTTGGCATCATGGGGGATATTCTTAGGGAATTCTGACGAAAAGGATTGAACATGAACAAGTTAAAATTGTAAGTGGGGGAGAAGTAAAAATGTTAAAATGTTATCCTTAGAAACTGGAGGGTCACTGATGGCTTCTGTACCTGTAGCTCACTATGGAAGTTGACGGTAAAGTAGAGTCAATCATGAAGAGGACAGCGCTGGTAGCCAATACCTCCAATATGCCCGTGGCTGCAAGAGAAGCCTCTATTTACACTGGTGAGTTAGGATTTGGAATAAAAGAACTTAGCACCTATGTTTAAAACACTAGAACCCAATTTTTCCTTTTCTTTTTTACAACTTCTCTCTAAATAACACCCAGATAATCACATTGTTAGCTTTTAAGAAATACCTAATTTATTATGTGTATCATGAGAATACGTGAACATAAAGTTTTTAAAAGATTTGTGTGTGTGTGTGTGTGTGTGTGTGTGTGTGTGTGTGTGTGTGATGTGTGTGCACCCTCAGAAGGCAGAAGAGGGTGTGAGATCTTCTGGAAGTAGAGTTCCAGGCAGTTGTGAGCTACCCAGCTGGGTTCTGTGGGCAGAGCTCAGATCAGTTCTTAATCTTTGAGTCATCTCTCGAGTCCCAAACATAAGATGCTCGTAGAGCTGCCCCAAGTGGCATCGTTTCCTTCTTATTTACCCCCTCTTCTCCCTCACCTCTCCTGCACCCCCAATCCTGCCTTTTTGTTGTTGTTCAGCACATCCTGGACCTTGCATGTACTAGGCAAGCATTCATGAGCTACATCCAAGCTTCCAGTCTCTTAATGATCATAAAACAATACATTTGCTTTCTTTTTAATGATCCATTTTATTATTAGTCTATATCTTTTGTTTGTTTGTTTGTTTTGGGTTTGTTTTTGGTTTTGGTTTTGGTTTTTCAAGACAGGGTTTCTCTGTGTAGCTTTGTGCCTCTCTTGGAACTCACTCTGTAGCCCAGGCTGGCCTCAAATTCACAGAGATCTGCCTGCCTCTGCCTCCCGAGTGCTGGGATTAAAGGCGTGCGCCACCACCGCCGGCTATTAGTCTCTATCTTAACATAATATGCTATATTTAAATATATTTGTGCCTCTGTAACTATTTTAGGGGACATAAAAGATAAGATGTGGTATACTTGTGCATGTACCGTTCATCTTTGCTCTTTCAACTGTCCTGTTTGGCGCCTTCATTTCTCCATTTTCAGGACTTAATAACATTCTATTTGGTTCTAAAACAATAGATCTGATATTATGGAGACTTTGACCTTCCCTAACTGGAGCCAGTGTTCCCTGGACATCCTGTGGCTAGTTTCTCTCCTTATTTCTTGTTTGACTAAACTTGTCTTTTGGAAGTTTTTGCAAGAAAGACTCATGGAAATCTTTATTTTCCTTGAACTCCTGCTGCTTAAGTCTCTAGATTTTCTTTCTGTTGCCTTTAAACTTTAATAGTTGTTTTCTGAGTTAAAATTATTGGACCAATATTTCTGTAGCCTGGTAGTTTTTACTAACATATGTTTACTTTCGTCGATTTCATGATTCATGCTCTCCTGGGTTAATATAGTACATTTATCTTCTTTGTGTAAAAGCAGGCTCCATTTCTGAAGGAAATGCCTGTCCAAACCTTAACAGTGGTTTGACTGAGTATAAAATTCTTGAATCAATATTATTTTGCCTGAGAACACTTGTTTAAGCATTAAATATTGGGGACAGAAATCTAAGACTGATTCTCCCTTTTTTAAAGGTGACTTTTCTTAGTCCAAGGAATTTCTCTTGAAGTTTGAAGTCTCATAGCTTTCTTAGGACATATGGCAGTATTGATAGCTTTGATACTTCTTCCTAAGTCATGAGCCCTGTCAGTGTCTGAATGTATTTTTTATTTTGAAAGACTTTGGGAATTGTGTCTGAAAACTTTTCTTCCATTAGACATACTGGACCTCCTTCCTCTCTTCTCCGGCTCTACCATTTCCTACCCAGTCCTTTTATTTAAACTTTCAGATGTACACAAAGTAAATGGCGTTTGTTCTTAGTGTTGCTTCTAATGACGCCTTCATTCTATAATAGACGGTTTTCTTTTTCTTCCAGGTCTTGTTGATTTCTGTAAGCTTGTAAAGCAGCTCATCTTGTTAGGCACTCTCTGGGATCTCATTCTGTGGAAGGATGCATGATCACGGTTTTCTTTTTGATTCACTGTGCTCACACTTGTCTTTTGTGCCTTGGCAGATTCTTTTGCCATCACTGTACTTCCTTCTATATTGTTTTCATTTAAGTATCCTGTTCTGATACTTAGTACCATTACCCATCTCTGTAAGAGATGGGTGGAACGGCTGTGACTGGTACAGGGGAGCAGGAATTCACGGTTACTTGTGAAGTTTGTTATGGCATGCGGTTGTGTAATGCTTTTCTATTTCTCTTCAGTGAACAGCAGGCATTGATAGTAACTCTTTCTCCTCTCCCCTGGCTCACCCATTTCATGTAATGGAAATCGGGAAGTGCCTGCATGTGTTGGGTTTTCCTCCACCTTTCCACTTCTCCTCCACGCCAAAATGGGCCCAAGGAACTTCTGCCACGGCCATTTTGAGTTGTGTAGCTTCGGGTGAATTCTTGGTACTGCCTCACGTCTGCGTGTGTTTGCGCTCATTTAGATCTTCTTCCTTGTTATTTTAGCACGGGATTAAATGTGTCTTTGCCTTAGACACTGTATTTGTCGTACTGTCTTTTTTTTAACCACTTTAAGACAGGAAATATACCTCATTCTTTTCTATGGCTGCAGTTTCCCTTTATATGGATCAAGCATAAGCATAATCTTTTTTTAAAAAGATACTTGTGTTTTAAATTATGGGATGGTGGTGCTTGAGTGCAGTCCCTGCAGAGGCCAGAAGAGGGCATCAGATCCCTCGGAGCTAGCTGCAGGCCACCCAGCTGGGTGCTGGAAAGGAAAACAGCATGCTCTGCAGGAGCAGTAAGCAGAGCAGTAAGTGCTCTTAACTGCTGCACATCTCTCTAGCCGCAATAATCATAGTCTGACCAGCATGTTTGTGGTGAGCATCGGATTATAATTTAATTCTGATAGCCATCAAGTGGTACAATAACTGTGAGAAGGATTCTGTTTCTCATCTTCACCGATTTGGTTAGCAAACACATAGAAAACTTGAAAAATAGTACAGTGAACACTTAAGAACCTACACCTGGAATTGATGATTGACATTTTACCAGTTGTTGCTTTATTACATCCTAGTCAGTCTGTAATGTCAAGTGAACTAACTTTCCCATGTATGTTAACCATTTCAAAACTGCCTGCTGTCTGCTTTCCTTTGGAGCGGTAGTTGTCTTTTATATTGATTTATGAAAGCTCTTTGATCAATGAAGATACTGCTTTTTTTTCTAAATCTATTAGTGCAACTCGGTTTGTTTTTTGATTTTCCATCCCCAACTCCCGCCCCGGGGCTAGTGACCAAACCCCATTACCTCAGTGCTGTCCCCAGCTTCACCCTTTGGTTTTTGTCGGAGTTGTTGGTTGTTTTCTTCGTAGGCACTGAAATCCATGTGTAGGTCATGAGAGAAGTCTTGATCACTTGTGTTTATTTCTCTTTTCTATGAAGTTATCTGATATAAACATACAAGTGTTGGTAGCATTTCATCACAGACCTTAAACACATCTGCGCTTATATAAAAAGTCTGTTCTAAACATTAGATTGGAATAGCTGTGTGTTGTGTGTTTTTAAGTCTAAATATTCATAAGTAACATTTCTTAAAGACTTGTTTCTAAAACTACTTTATATTATACTGGTGTTTTTTATTCTGAATCATGCACTGGGGTACGTAATAAAGTCCTGATTTACAACAGTGTTTTCTCTTTGCTTATATAAGCTTGTTTTTTGTTTTTTGGGGGTTTTGTTTCTTTGTTTGTTTTCTTGCTAAAACAAAGGTCAGGGCATTAGGTTTGGAGACACTGACAATATAACCATAGCTGTACATTTCTATTACTTTGTTGTATATAGAATATATTTTTGGAAATTGTTTATATGTATTTTACTTCCTTTAATAATATAAGTATATAGGGTAGGCTTTATTCCATCTTAGTAGATTGGAGTTGAAAAAGTTTGGCTGAGATAAATAACAGCAAAGACCCAGAAACTTCTTTTCTTGGTATTTTACTTTTTAGGACAGGGCTGGGTCTGTACATCAGAGATTTAGAGACTTGAGATATTCCTCATGTCAACAAGCTTAGTTAAATATACATGTCTGGCTAGGCAGTGGTGGCGCACTTGGGAGGCAGAGATAAGCGGATCTCTGTGAGTTCAAGGCCAGCCTGGACTACAGAGTGAGTTCCAGGAAAGGCACAAAGCTACATAGAGAAACCCTGTCTCAAAAAAATGAAAAAAAAAAGTGTGTGTGTGTGTGTGTGTATGTGTGATGTATGGTGCAGACAAGCTATGCTTGGAAATTTATTTCTGTTAATTAATATAAACAAAGAGCGGGGCATAAACCCTTTTCCTGGTTTTTAGAATGTGTAGAGTAAGGTTGGCTTTGGCATCAAAAAATCCTCAAATTACAGTTGTTCACCAGAGTAGATGCTGTTTCAAGTGGCTGGGGCACTCCTTTTCATTCTGGGCTGAAGCCTGAGCCAAAAGTGACTCCTTGGTCTTCAGCATATGTTTTGTGGGCTTTGGGAAGTCTAGAAAAATGCATAACTTGCCTGGCTATGGAACATATAATTTTTAATCACATTCTGTTAGATTGAGGCCGGTTACATGGCATTATCTAAATGGAGAAGATGCTTGGAAATATGGCTAAGCTGTGTGCCTGGAAGAACAAACTTGGGGATATGCCCATTGTTTCAAGTTTCTTAGGGACAAAACAGTCAGTAGTTTGTGTTCTGACAGTGTAACTTAACAGTGTTCTTCTCCATTTAGGAATTACACTATCAGAATATTTCCGTGACATGGGCTACCATGTCAGCATGATGGCTGACTCTACCTCTAGATGGGCTGAGGCCCTCAGAGAAATCTCTGGTCGCTTAGCAGAAATGCCTGCAGGTAAGTCTTGTGTTGGTTGTCACTGATAGAATTTTAGCAGCTTAGAACCTGCTCTTAAACTTTTCTTTTTGTCTTTCAGATAGTGGCTATCCTGCCTATCTTGGTGCCCGGCTGGCCTCTTTCTATGAACGAGCAGGCAGAGTGAAATGTCTCGGGAACCCTGAAAGAGAAGGAAGTGTCAGCATCGTCGGAGCGTAAGCAGCCCAACTGTTTGCTTTCCTTTATGTAATTGTTTGTTTATTGAGTAGAGACATGCGCTTACTATGTATCCCAGGCTGGCCTGGGACTATCTGTCTTGCCTTTCCCAGCCAAGTGCTGGGATACAGACAGGAACCACCATGCCCGACTTAATGCTGTTTACTTCCCAAAAGAAAAAGAAAGTGATTGATTTTTAAAGAGAGAGGCTAGGAAAATTGATCAGTCAGTAAAGTGTTTACCATATAAGCACAGGGGGACCTGAGATCGATCCTGAGAACCTACATTAAAAAGAAAAAAAGCTAGGCATGTTGGCACATGCTTCTTATTCCAATACTGGGGATAGGGGGTGGAAACAGGTGGGTCCCTGGAGTTTGCTGGCCAGTCAGGCCTGCCTACTTGGTAAGCTCCAGGCCCTGAGAGAGACTCTGTCTCCAAACACAAGGTGGGTGGCTCCCAAGAAACAATGGCTGAAGTCATCCACTGGCCTGTGCAGACATACCTACCTGGCCCACAGGAGTGGGGGAGGGGGGTGAGAGCATGTTTACCTTCTTCTGGGAGTGCTAGTTCTGAAGTAGAGTTACATGCAGGGCTTCAGAGGCACTTTGTGAAGCAACTCAGGCTGTCGCTGTACCTTTGGGTTTCATTGGTGTGACTTCCCTGATTTAGTTTATCCAAGTCACTGTATCTTAGGAGTGACTTTGAAATTGCAGACATGTTAAGATGAAGTTATATCGTACTAAAGACAAAGTATAGATTTACAATTACCACATAAGCCATACTTTATTCTCAGAACTTTCCTATTTCATCATGTTGATTAGAATATGAAACTAATTGCAGTAGATGATTGTCTCATTTCTCATACTAGATGACATTCAATAATTAGTCGTCATTCTTATTTTCAACAAGATTTTTCTCTCCGCGGATCATTCACTTCTAAAGTTATCTATATGCAAACATTAAGGCTGGGAAGTGGCTCACTGAATTCCCAGAGCCCACCTAAAACAGGATGTAGTAGAGCACTTTTTTCTTTGTTTTGTTTTTTCAAGACAGGGTTTCTTTGTGTAGCTCTGGCTGTCCTGGAACTCACTCTGTACACCAGGCTGGCCTTGAACTCACAGAGATCCGCCTGCCTCTGCCTCCTGAGTGCTGGGACTAAAGGCGTGCGACACTATGCTGGGCTAGTAGGACACTTTTCTAATCCCAGCTCCCCTACACAATATGGGAGGTAGAGAAAGGAAAGCCCCAGAAGCCCCCAAGACAGCATGTGCAACAGCAAACAAAAACTGTCTCAAACAAGGGGGAAGGCAGAGACTGATCCCAGGGTTGTCCTCAACCCTCCATGTGTTTCTGCTACACATACACTCACCTCTGCAAATCTGTATGCATGAAAATTGTTTCTGTGTTTCGTTTATCTGTCTTTTTTACATTTGATTATTTTTCATAAACATTTGTTTTTGTTTTTGTTTTTCCGAGACAGTTTCTCTGTGTAACAACCCTGCTATCCTGGAACTCACTTTGTAAACCAGCTGGCCTCGAACTCAGATCCACCTGCCTCTATCTCCTGAGTGCTGGGATTACAGGTGTATGTCACCACCGCCTGCTCATGAACTTTTCTAATGATAGTATTTTGTTTTTAATCTAGAGTTTCTCCACCTGGTGGTGATTTTTCTGACCCAGTCACATCTGCTACTCTGGGTATTGTTCAGGTATGTCTCCCCCTCCGCCATCTGCAGTTGTAATTTAACTAAGTGATCATCAGATATTTAATTTAGTCACTAAAGAATTGGTAGTAATAAAAAAAATGCTTTAATAGCATCCTTAACATGGTAAAAATTTAATATATTCTGTTTATTCTTAATTCTTAACAGTTTATAATAAACATAACTGAAGTCTGGAAATATACCCAGGTAGCAAAGTTTTCTTTATGTTAAGAGTTATCCTACTCGTTAAACTAATTCTAACTGGAGAACTAAATAGGCCCCAAGCTGAATAATGCCAGAATTTTACAGTATAGTCTGAGGCAGATGGTCCCATCAGAAAGTGGGCATCTTCAGTCAGGACTGGAGCCTGGCTCCTCTCTGCTTTCCTGCTACCTACCTTCTGCATCTGGCTGCCATGAGGGGAAAGTGCAGGAAAGGCACACCCACACTTAATGTGGGCTCCAAAGTGGCACAGTTGTTGTTCTCTCTTGTCTTTGTTAACCATACCAGGTGAGAGCAATCTTGGAAAAGGTGCTTTCTGCCTAGACAGTTGTTTACCTGAGTCAAGGCATAAATTTAATTGATGGCTAGTCATTAAAGAAGCCTGAATAAAAGATGTCTGTGAATCAGAGCTGTAGTGTAAAACAATGTCAATATGTTTATAAGTATGCCTGTATGTAGGAAAACTCTTTCTTGGTTTCTGACAGTATCAGATGAAATCATAGAGGCTAAATCTATAGTTATCAAAGTATTTAATATTTGCTAAATTTTGGGTTTTAAATTGTGTGGGGGAAGTGGAACAAAGTTATCAATGCATAAAGTATCTGAGTGTTTGGCCTCAGAAAATGAATGTCAAATATTATTTAATTGACTCACAATGATAGGAACTTGAATTCATCAGAACTTTTTAAGGATTTTAATCGAGGTAATTATCTATTCCATCTTAATCAGCCTTTCTTCTTCTTCTTCTTCTTCTCTCCTTATACCATAATAATCTTCAGTTGCACCCATTTTCCTTTTTACTATCACATTTGATGTAGTTTTAAGGAAACTGGAATAAGTTTGATTTGTAGATATTACCCACCCTGAAAATGGAGAAATGTGTTTTTTAGTTAAGTTTGGTTTTTGTACATTTTATTCTATTTCAGTTATATTTATATGTGCTAATATGATACATAATGGGCCTAAGGAGTTAAAAAGTGCTAACTGGGGACAAATAGATATACTGCACTACTTTGTAAAAGAAGTCTAATTTTTCCTGTTTTAAATCAGGTGTTCTGGGGCTTGGATAAAAAGCTAGCTCAACGCAAGCACTTCCCCTCTGTCAACTGGCTCATCAGCTACAGCAAGTACATGCGTGCCTTGGATGAGTACTATGACAAACACTTCACAGAGTTTGTTCCTCTGAGGACCAAAGCTAAGGAGATTCTGCAGGAAGAAGAGGACCTGGCAGAAATTGTGCAGCTTGTGGGGAAGGTGAGTCAGGGCAGGGACTGCGCTAGGATGCTGTACCGGTTGCTGACACTTGGGTATGCAGATTCGTGCATGGCTGGTATTACGGCTCATGACTAATCCTGGCACTCAGAGCCTGAGGCGGGGAGAGTGCCACAATTATGAGGCCAGTTTGCACTACATAGTAAGTGCCAGGTTATTGTGGGCTGTGAGTGTGAGATCATGTCTCAAAACAAACAAAACCTTAAATGTGGAGTATTTTTTAAACTAACTGAACCTTTAAAATTCCATGTAGCATTTGTATGGTCCTGGGTTCATGACAGGTAAAAAGAAGATACCATCACCAGTCAACTTAGATATCAGATTAGGGCCAGTTAACGTCATCTTTGTGGGAGCACTAGAGCTGGGAATCAAGGATCAGAGTCTGGTTCCTCCAATCATTAGCTATGCGACCTTCAATAAGTGACTACAGTCTATAGCCTGTGTCTAGATATTCCAAAGGAAGATGTTGTAAATAAATTCAGTCAAATGAAATCTCACAAGTGAATGATTTCTCAGGTCATACACAGACTAGCTGGACTTAACCCCTTCCCTCTCTTTAGATAGAGTATTATTGTGTAGCTCAGGCTAGCCTCATACCTATAATCCTCCTGTCTCTACCTCCCACGTACTGGGATTACTGATGTGTGCCTCCTAATTGTTTCCAACCAAGGATACTATTATTAGATAGCTAACATCTGTAGCATATATTACACTTCTAGTTTTTAAGGAGTATTGTGATCCTCTCATAGGAGCGAGAAGTAGGCCTGTAAAACCAGATAAAGGCAATTTGAGAAAAACGTTTTGTTTGTGCATATCAATAAAAAAAAATTAAATATTCACTTCTTAGACCTAGTAAGGCATTACAAGTACAATCTGTCATGAACAAGCAAAGTTGAGCGAATGCGACACAGAATGTATCCTTAGGAACTGGGGAGAAAACTCAGTCAGTGAAGTGCTTGCCACACGATCACAGGCACTGGGAGAAGCCAGGTGTGGGAGTGTGTGCCTATAATTCCGGCATTGTGGAGGCAGAGACAGCAGAGTCCCTGGGGCTTGTTGGGCCACCATTCTACTGGTGAGCCCCAAGTTCGGTGAGAAAAAAATTAAAGTGGAAAGCAGTTGAGAGAGACACCCAACATCAGCCTCTGGCTTCCACGTGCACATGTGCATGTGTACTTGCACACATGCAAAATTGTATACACACACATGAACATACACACATCCATACACAAAACATAATGCATCATAACTTAATAGGAAAATGATATCTCAACCCACAAGTAAAAAATATTTGAAGTTTACTGTTATAACTTTAGAAATCTCTTACAAAACAAGGAATAGAATTTTTAACTCTGTAAAAAGTAATATGCAAAGTTCCACATGCTAGTGTGTGCCTATATTTTATAGCTACTGAGGACACA